>WFMF01000434.1:0-153633 GCA_011033025.1 Beroe forskalii
AACATGCCCGCGCGCAGCATGTACTTCGCGCACTTGCTGTTCAGATACCGGTCAGCCAGATCAAGGGTGCGTGCCTCGTCCATCCACCTGCTAGCCTCTGGTAGGTCACCCGCGTGCTGAGAGAGGGAGGGGTGTTACAAGAGTGTGGTGTAGCTGACTAATGGGACTTAGATGGGCGCAACACTCGGAGTCCATCATTTGGATGTTGTGGCAACGAGTGTGCGCAAGGGAGGGTAGGAAATAGGGACTGGAAACTAACAAGAAAATTGTCAGAAATTAACGTACCTTGTAGACTTTGCTCTTGACCATGTAGGGGTCAATGTAGGTTGGCGTGTGCTGGATAGCCCTGTCAATGAAGTGTAGAGCTTGTTGGGTGTCTCGCTCGTAGTCGTACAGCTGTGCCAGGAAAATCAGCACGTGCAGATACGACGTGGGAAACTCTGTTTCCTGATTCTCTGAAATAGGAGTGTTTATTGGTCGAGTACCGAAATGGAGTGCCAGAGGCACGACATTTTGTTACTATGTAACAGTAATGAAGCAAAAAATAGGAGCAGTGAACTGAATTGTATCATTACGTTATGATCAATGGCGAGGGATGGAGTTTTCAAATGAAAATTGAAAACGACCCTCATGACACAAAGTGACTTATCCGTTCATGAATTCAATCTGATGTCAGATGTGATCAGCGTTCTCGCGATCAACATTTAACACTCGTAATTGATGTACTAATTGGTGAACATACTTCTTATGTACATGCAATCAATGTACAATGCTTTGTATAGTAGATCTGTGGTATTGATTTCAACTTGTACACACAGTATTTGTAGAGTTGCAAGTCACAGTACACGGCTTTCAGTAGTGTAGGTTTCATGAAACTTATTTCGTAGAAACGATTTGGAAGTTTGGAATAAGAATTTGAGTTTTCCAGCTACGTTTTTTAGTCGTTTGGAGATAGTACTGCCTTACTGTTCTCACTTCTCATGGACAGTTCGATGTATCAGTGGTTGTTGGTCCTGTTCTCTGCTACCCTCCTCGGACTCCTCCTCCTAATCCCATCATCCCCTCCTACCATCCCCCTCTCTCCTCCTGCATCCCTTGACATCCCCTCCACACACCTCACCAAGGACCATGTTACTGGCGTTGTCAGGGTTACAGGGGGTGAGTCTATCACTGGTTTCCATGACAATACCCTGGTTACCGGGACTCTGGACGGGTTTTTGGTGGGGTTTAACCCACAGGATCTCACTATTAAGTGGAGAATCAAGTGCCCTGATCCCTCACAAAGCAGGAAGAGGGATGGTCAGTCTGTGAATAGACGGGATGAGGCTTCTGGTGGAAGATATGAGGAATCTGGCAAAGGAATATATGAGGAAATCCTCCCGCCCTGCAGGATCTTGGGACTGAGGACGGTGCCTGGAGATGATAATGTAGTTATAGGGCTGGATATGAGAGGAGGACTCTTCAGGTTTAGAAGAGGAGGAGGAGGAGGAAAAGGGGGAGGAGGAGGAGGGGGAGGGTTTGAGTGGCTCCTCGACTACACTCATCCAGGTTGGTAATGGTGACGAATCAATAGTTCATTATGAGTTCATTGACTACCCAAAAAGTCATAAGTTACTGATGTAATTTTCAAACATCTTTCAAATCCCCAGAGCTCCGGACACTGGCACCCGGTTTCTTCAACGATTTGGTGATAGTCGGGGAGGTTGTCTACATTACAGACTCCTACAGGAGGAGGGAAGGGGACAGACAGCACATGTTGCAGAGCTTCTATAGTCTGGAGGGTAATGGAAGGGTGATTACGTATAATCTAAGCAGTGGAGAAGTCGGGGTGCTGGCTGATAATCTCTTCATTCCTAACGGGATAGAGCTCCATTACGACAACAGGTATACCACAGTATTTGGAATTGTCTGATACTACGTTTCTTGCAAAAGGACTGAAAATATTTGCTGAGCACGTTTGTTATCGACTGTCATTTCACTCGCATTATCACTTGAAATCCAACCAATCATCTCCAGGACGTTGCTGGTAGCAGAGGGAAACAGATATCGGATTTTGAGAGTGGACTTAGCCAGTGGGAAGGTGTTAGGGGAATTTGGCAAGGGGACGCTAGGAGCTGTAGACAACATCAGACGATCAAACGATGGCAAAGGTACACTGGGTATTCCTGCTTTAGTGCTTTCTGTGAATCGTCACATTTATTGCGCGTCTGAAATTGCAAATATCTTATTCGACTTTAATATTTGTTTGGGAGAACTTCAAATTCATCATCTCCCCTCAGGGTTTTGGATAGGAGTATCCACAGGACGCACTAAGACCCCCTCCCTCCCTGATATCCTCTCTTCCTCACCCCTCACCAGACACCTCCTCACCTCCTACCCTCTCCTCTCTCCCCTTCTCCAATTTGCTCTATGGTGCTTCTTGGAGCCCCCTCGGTTCTACAGAGTGGATGAGGAGGGACGAGTGGTGCGAGTGGTGAGGGGAGAGAGGGGGCTGCTGGGAGGTAACTCAGTGAGCGAAGTAAGGGAGGTGGGGAATGGTGAGGTGGTAGTGGGGACTCCCTTCTCAGAGGGAATCTATAGGATCAGATTGTAAAATGGGCGAATTTGAGGAAGGATTGGATTGGGCTGGAATAGATCAGGAGATCAGGAACAGAACTGTGACAAAATGAGATTTTCGGACGGTGATTCTTATTGAAGTTTATAAATGGTTTTAACTTTCACTCTTCATATTTCATGCCTATATGATATCGTTCATTTCAAAAGCAGCACCGCGATTTTTCGACAAGAAACTTCACTCTTCCAGTCAATCATGAGCTCTGCGCGCGAAACAATCCAATAAACCAATATTAATTTTGAACATGATATTTAATTGAATAATTGATTCCAAAATTAAAACAATACCTGGATTGAACTTTTTGTGTTGTTCGAGCGACGTGTGGTAGCCATGTAACAAGTCCTTGATGACTGACAACTGAAATGTTAGCGGTTTTCAAGTTACCTGTGATTTTCTGGAGAAATCATGAAGTTTCGATTCATGATACCACCAGGAGTAAGGAGTTCAAATCAAATTCATGTACCTATTACCTACTTCATGTCTCGAAAAATAACGAGTACAAAGAGTACAGAATAGAGATATTTGGGTGAAGTAAAACAGAGCACAAAATCCGGGTGTTATCTGCATTTATTACCTTGTTCTTGTCTTGTAGAAGGTGTTTGAGGATGTTAAACAGGGGAGGAACACCTTTTCTGAGCTGCCTCTGTAGATACTCATCGACTAATGACCTAAACGCTTTACCTGAAACAAATGGGGTTTTAATTTTCTAGATACTTGGAAAACGAGAATGGGTGGAACTGAGTTTGAGAGAGTACTTGAATGTTGCTTCTAACCTGAGCTGGATTTGAAAGAGTGGTTGAATGTTGCTTCTACTCTTCTAACCTGAGCTGAGTTTGAGAGAGTAGTTGAATGTTGCTTCTTACCTGAGCTGAGTTTGAGAGAGTAGTTGAATGTTGCTTCTGATCTGGGATGGTGGACTTGTAATTTTTTACACATGTCCAAAGACTCCTCGTCATTGTATGAAGAAGGCCGCGTCAATAATTTGCTGCTCAAAAGATTGATTTCTTTTTTAAAAATGAGATTATTCACCGCTATAAAAAACAAATACAAAAAAAACAAATCGTGTATTGTTCACCATACGTGTTCACCACACGTGTTCCAGATATCGATAAGTAAGACACGTACAGGGTTGATGAGAGTCAATGTTGGGAACGTTTTTATCGATACGAATTTAACATTTTGTATATCATCCCATCGTTCGAATTTCAGTATACAAGAGCTGCATGGCAGGGCTCGAATACTCATTACTCAGCATACAGGATATAATATATTCAAAACACGTACATGGCTGCATGGCTGTGATGTATTTCTCAATGTACTCTGTGTTCTCAGGGTTCCTGTGGTACAAGTGCTCGTACACACGTGCACTTTCCTCCAGCTCCCCTGCCCGCACGTGCAAATCACCTGGGAAACGGGGCAAAATAAGCAATGGATTACTTAATTCTCAATCAAATGATGGTTCAGAGACCCATAATTGCAATTTAAATAACGTGGCAAGAAAATGACAAATCACCATGTTCAAATACTCTAAAATTTAAATTACAATAAATTTACTACTATTTCTCCCTTACCCGCCATCTCGAGCCAGCTCTGGATGTCGAGTATGGACTCCCTGTGAATGTAGATGTGTGACAGAGCGTCCTTGAAGCGTCCGGCTTCCACCATGATGCTAGCCTCGTACAGCAGCAGTTCTGAGTACTCATAGTCCGCTGGCTTGCCCTGACGAAAGGGGTTTGGTTTAATTGCTTCTTTGATACCAACACCTTTCCCTGATCCTCGTAGTTCTAAACTCAAAATCTTCTTCAGAAGGTCACCATGAGCAACCATGTATCCTGTCAAACTGAGGCCCAATCACCACGAAATAGGAAATGCCGATTGATAAATTAATGGTAACCTCCTGGGTTTTCCTGAAGGTCAGCAGGACGTTCAGAGCGTTCTCAAACTCTCCAAGAATGTGGAGTGCTATAGCATACCCAATCCACCCTGCCCTCTGATTGGCTCTCAGCATCAGCAACTGGTGCCGCGTCATCTAGGATTAAACAGGGGTCACATGAATGATGAAGGTTGGGAATATGAAGGGTACATTGTGAATTGGCAATTATCCAGAATTGTTATTTACTTCTTTTTCTCGACAGAACGACAAAAAGGAAAATGCAGAGAAGGAGGGGAAAAGACACAGGGAGTGTTAAGGAAGTCATCTTATAACCATCCAAGTCCCTGGTCTGTATCTGTAACAAGGACAGATCCCTGAGAATCTGCAGATTGTCCTTATCCCATCTTAGCGCGTTCCTGTAGCACTTGATCGCTTCCTCGTACTTCTTATCGGAACGTTGCAGCAACCCAAACACGTGCCAGCACACGTGGGACTGCAGGTTGTTACGGAGACCCCGCTTCACGTTGTCGTAGGCTTCCTCCTTGCGGCCCAGACAGTTGAGCGTCAAGCCCATCATCGCCAGGGTCTCTGGGGGTATAAGGTTCGTCGATATGGGGCAACTGTGAATGCATGGCATACTTTTGACAATTTAATTGTCATTTCAGGCGAAATTAGGAAAATTGAATAAACATAGTACCTACCTCCATGTTCTTGATACTTTGAGTTGGATAAAATCTGACGGGCATGCTTCAGTCCCGACTTGTACTGCTTATTTTCGTAGCATTTCTGAGGGAAAATTAAAAAAGTGTCAGGAGTGGGATTTGAACCCACGCCCACATTCGTGGACCAGAATTCTCATTCGTATGAATGCAAGATAATCTTGAGTCTGGCGCCTTAGACCACTCGGCCATCCTGACATGCCATCTAAAGAAATTGAAGTCGATATATACCCAATATATGTAAATTTAATGGACCTAACAACACCTTCAGATTGTTAAGGAGATAATTATCCGTCCAGATAAATAATTGCTAATTGAGCTTTGATAAGCGTCGGCATAAAATTCGCCCATTTCCGACACGCAAAATGATGTGATTGTTGTACTTTAAATTGTCAAATTGCTCAAATTTCGCAAAGCGCGCAACCGATAGCACTTTTTGTCGCGCGCGCTTGCCGTACACGCGATTAAGGACCTGGCGTAATAGGAGTACACGTCTGCCGTTAAACGACGATTCCGTGGCTAATTGTGCATAGACAGAACGTCTGGTATCGTAGGGGAAACGAGGGTGGGGCTAATAGCAATTGAGGGGAATGTAGGGAAACAAACTTTAATGGAGAGAAGTAAAATTCTAGGGTATTTGGGGAAGTGATGTTAATTAAGAGTGAGGAGTGAGAGATCCGCCCCCATTAATCGTTTTAAATGAGGGAATCAAGGTTAATTTAGGGTTAATTGAAGGTAAGTTCAGGTATCCGTTAGCTCACATGAATGTTAAGTTGGTCTGAAAAGACTTTCTAGAATAAAATTTTTATGCAAATTAGATGGTTATTGCTTAAAGTTAATTGTGCCAGATGCAAGTAATGTAGGGAAAACATTCAATGTACTGATTGATTAAACATGTTGTCCCATGCATCATCCTGAATAATGCTTGTTATGGTTGAATGCCCTAATATTCTGGGGGATCCATGCATACTGGAAACCATGCATTAATAAACCAATCAAATGAATGTATAATAATGTACATAGGTTCCAAGGTGTTTGGAAAAGTGAGATCAAAGAAGAAAAAAAAGAGTGCATCAGAAGAAAATCTAAGAAGTATTTTTACTCACGAGTATACGTTTGAAAAGAGTATTTTCCCTCGGAGGTAAGTCTTTGGCCATCATCAGAGCTCTAGAGCATGCTAATCAGAGATATAAGAGGTTAATTAAATACCCAGGGGTTAACAATGTGAGGTTAAATACTGGGCAATTAACAATGACATGAGGTTAAATGCCAGACAATTAACAGTATGAGGGAAATTTATTAATCATACAAGCATCAGGCAATTAACTATGGCGTGAAATTAAATATCTGACAATTAACAGTATCGAGGGAAATAGTTATAACATGTGAGAATAGTTAAGTACTGAATTAGTTATTAATGAGTATTGAGTAGCATGCTACTTTGTGATTCTAGAGGCATGGGGTATATCCTAAAGATACTTTATTTGGGCAATGTCAAAATAGTGAGCTTATTCACGAACAACAATGAATCAATTTGTCGAGAGAATTAAAAACAGGACGGTTCGCTGAGCTAACGTAATTGATAAACTATGGTTACAACAAAATTTAGAAAAGAAGCGATCATATCATTTCATCATAATGAATATTAAATTCAATCCCAAATAAAAGCAATCCATCTACCCAACAGAAGTTTTCTAATAAACTCAAATTCCAAATTTCAAACATAATACTTCCGCCATTCTCAATTTGATAATCAATTCTTTTGCTCGATGCTTTCACAAGAAGCATCTTCATATTTCTTTTTCTTTTTTAATCTTGATGGGTTGATTTATCGAACTTGAAAACAAACAAAGCTTTAAACCTCCCAACACTACTTTATACAGACTGCCAATATTAGTTTTGCCACAGCACTCCATGAATGAGCCAATCATGAATCTAAGCTTTACCCGCTCGACCAAAGGACCAATCAGCGCACAGTACCACACAGTCCCCAGTCCTCTGATTGGCTCCTCAATCACTCTCCTCCTCCTCTTCTAACACGAGCCAATCAGCGCACAGTACCACACAATCCCAGTCCTCTGATTGGCTCCTCTCAATCACTCTCCTCCTCCTCTGACGACTCCTCCTCTTCTAACACGAGCCAATCAGCGCACAGTACCACACAAACCCAGTCCTCTGATTGGCTCCTCAATCACTCTCCTCCTCCTCTGACGACTCCTCCTCTGCCTCCTGCAACCAGTTAATGAACTTACCAATGCTCTCCATGACGGCTGAGTCCGTGCACCCACTCGCCCACTCCAGGATATTCCCCTCTTCCAACACATCCTCATTATACAGGGTATGTAGGATCTTCTGGAGTTCAGCCAGCTTGCACCTCTCAAACGCCCACGTTTCTATCTCATCGAGGATTACCATTTGTGAGTCCCGGTCCTTGGCCAGTTTAATGAACATGGGAGCGAAGTAAGTCACGTATTTCTGGAATTCCCGGGGTTCAGGACACAGTTCGAGGAGTGCTCGAGTGGAATGCAGCAACTGATCGGACACTGAGACATTATACGCGTGTTTACTCGCGTTCACCTCAATCAGAACGTTATCGATGTCCTTCTGAATGGCGAAACCCGGCTCGGAAACTATCGCATACCTCCGCGTAGAAACCCGCTTCCGGGTCATCGTGTTCCGGCTCGCTCGGAACGGGCGTACTGTCCGAACTATCGGACATGTTGTCCTCTGGAAAGTCCGTATGTCGGAGGTACCAGAGCCGGTGATCGTGTGTCAACTCCTCCTCTTCCTCATCCTCCTCCGAACTTCCTTCTTCCTCGCTCTGGTGTCATCATGAATTAGTCATCATGGATTAGTCGCAGTATATTTGAAGTTTTAAAGGTTTTGTGAAATTACTGCACAGTCAGAATATCATAATTGATTTTTAATAACAATCAGAGCACATTTTCAAAAGGGCAGCACTTATTTAACCGATCATTATTGTATTCTATGAAATAATTAATCATTGTAAATTGCCAATAAATTGAAATGAGTTTGTTCACCTGGTAGAGCTTGCCCCAACTGTCAGCCCCCAACAGATCTGTATCGGAGGACAAGTCCAGGTCACTGCACCTCGTTTCCTCACTGTCGTTACTACACTCACTGTCGTTGCGGATATGGGTCGCAGCGACAGTCACCCGTGTTCCGTTTTTCAGCGTGGTGTTCGGACCCACGACTGTGTCGTACGACAAGATACAACCCGGCGTAACAGTGGTGTTAGCTTTAACAGTCGCTCCACTGCACAGTACGGCACTGTCGATAACACAGTCGTTCTTAATGGTAACTTCGTCCCAAATGTAAGAGTTCGTTATCTTAACATTTGCCCCAATCTCACACTTCCGACCTATCACGGAATCAGCTATTTCCGCGTTACGATCGATAGTAGTTTCCGATCCCACGATCGTGTTTTGGTGTATCTTTGCCTTGTAAGGCCGGACTGAGTTGGGCAGGTATATCCCACGTCGCCTGTAAATGTACTGTTCCTCAGGCGGGCTATTGTTGTCCGGAACTACAGGATACGTCCACCGGTGCATGATATCGTGACTTATAGCGGCGTAGGAACGGAGGTTACTGACGCGCGCGGCGTAGCTATCCTGCTTCAGCACGTGCACGAATATGGTCTCACTGCACATTTCCTCCTCGTTGATGATGCCTTTGATGAAGGAGTACATGTCACGGGTGTCGAAGTGGTCGGCGAACCGTTCCGGAACGTGTGTCTCACACAGCATTACCGAAGTGTTCATCAGGTCGTAACGGAAATCCACCACATCGTGAGAGTCAAAGAATGCCACCTCGTAGCTGAAGCGCCTAGCGTTAGCACTCTGTAGCCCTAACAGTTGATTAGTGTTCGGGTTGAGACACACAATCACATCATCCTCAATGCTCCGAGTAGGGTGGTTAGGGAGTGCCTGCTTAAACACACAGGTCATGATAGCCTCCTTATTCACAGCCTTGTTCTTCTGATGCACCTCCATGGCGCCTCTCAGGTCCATGTTGGACACTATATCCCCCGTCACTAACACGAAGGGACCCCTGATCAGCGCCAGGCTCGCCAGCTCCCGCATAGCGTCCCCGAAACTCGTGCAGTTCTCCGCGTTGAGGGTCACGTGCCGGACGCTGAGTCGTTCGTCCTTCCCGAACTTACCCTCCGTCAAGTGCTTCTCAATAGCCGCGGAGTGCGCGCACGCGAGGATCGTGATGTCGTAGAAGCCGTTGTTGGCGAGGTGTTGGAGCGTGTAGTCGATGAGGGGCTTGTTGGCGAGGGGGAGGAGGCACCGGGGTCGTTCTAGCGTGATGGGTTTGAAGCGGGAGTTGAAGCTGTCTGCCACGATCACGGCTTGACGGGGCGTCGTGTCGTCAGGCACTCTCATGGCAAGCTCAAGGGGCGGTGGGTTAAACTTTTAAAGGGGCGGTGGGTTAGCTGGGTTAGAGGGACGGTCAGTGAGGCACTGTCAAAGTATCGACAGGCATTCCGTTAAAAGGCAAGCTGGGCGGTCAAGGGGCGGTCAGAGTTAAAGGGGCGGTGGGTTAGTTAAACGTTAAAAGGGGCGGTGGGTTAGCTGGGCGGTCAGAGGGTCAAGTGCTCGTAACAAAGGGGGGACTGGGTTAGTGGAACGTTAAGGGTCAGAACTGAGGGTCAAGTCCGTCAGGCACTCTCAGTAGGTGGATAAATTAGGGTCAGAACGTTAACGGTCAGAGCAAGTTGTAACAAGTGGGTACTGGATAGTGGATAGTGGATTTCTGGTACCATAAACGACCATAAATTGAGTTAAGAACAAGGGCCCAGGAGGTAGTTTGATTAATTTCTGGTCACAATAAACGACAAGGGGTTAATCAATTGCATTGATTATCTAATTGCATTAATTGGGGTCACATCGAATTGTTTTTTTTTCTTCTTTTTTCCATGTCAAAGTAATAATCTGATAATAAATAATTGGAATGATTAAAAAATCTATAGATGACAATCTATGAATCATGATAATATCTTTCTTGACTGATTAATATAATATAGTGATTAAGAATAGAATGTTTCTTTAACCTTTTTCTTATTTTGAAGGTTTTACTTCTATTCCAAAAGCTGTAACAGCCAATGACAGGAATCGAACGATTGAAGTGTAATCAATCCAGTGACGGTTAAGGAAGTTTAATGTATACTTTATTCGTCCGAGACTTCGCTGCAATGGGCAGCTCCTCATTTATCCCTCCCGCACAGTTTCCTGTACGCTCGGCTGAGTGAAATATATAAAAGAAATATATACTCAATGATACAACACTTTACAGATGAACAATTTGTTTCATGGCTTTTACACCAATCATTAGCATCGCTGACCATTTGTAAAAGAAATATAAAAATAAATCACAGATATATCCCAAAAATGGAAGAGGAATTATAAATTAATAGGCAGAATATCAAAACTAGGTATCAATTCAATTGTGAATATAGAAAAAGTATGTACATTATATTTTAATACTGATGATTGATATTGCTGAGCTAATCATTATAAGATTTTAAAAGTATAAACCATGGCCGATAAAAGCAAACATCGATAGTAACTCAAATTTTCAATTTTCGTTAAATAAACCGCTTCCAATCTAATTTTTAACGCCAGACACGCAGAAATATTCCTGTAGCTGTAAAAGAACAGGAAATTGCTGATACTGCTGATTTTTGCACTAAACAGCGATACTCCATAGGATATACGACGTTTAAAATTCCATAAAATCATTTTTCTCAAATTCCTGCAATTCAATGAAATTTGAAAATGTTCAGGGCACTGTGTCTGACGTCTGTACATGAATAAAATGCTTTCACCTCCTGGAAAAATGACGTTTTTGGACGATATTTGCTGTTATCGAGTCTGAAGCATATGCATTATATAGAGATAAAATATAAACTAATCAAAAATTGAAATTGCTCCATTGTAAAAATAAAGGCTTCAGGCTCGTTTGTTATTTTTAATCGTTTCTTGAAGACTGTTTGATTGCAACAGTTTGTGAGGGTAGTCACTAGTTAAGCATTCGTTGAAGCCTGTGGGATTGCAATGAAACGTTGCTTAGTACGAGAACAGCACATCTTGGCTCTGCAACAGGCCATAACCCCAGCTGCTGTCAGAAGAATAATTACAAACGGCACGAGAACGAATGTCGTGATGTATATCCTCCATCCATCATACAACCAGTAGTGTTCATCGTAGTACAGGTCATACTGAACTTTAACCATGATCCTGTTACTATAGTTAGCAGTTATAACACCATCTGAATTGACAACAGCACAATTGACTTCCAGGTAATCCAAGGGACTGATGTCCCAAATGTAGACAAACGATTCAATTACTCCAGGATATGGAATTTGACTTCTCACCTTGAAATCAAAGCTCATCCACGAATCAGAGTAGCTGGCTATGTCACCAATTCCAACAGTCCCCGGCATGCATGTACCTTGCCCGTCACAGATTTCAGTTTCATTTTTATACACTATCCAGGAAAGAAAAGAGAAAGAGTCAGGTGAGGCGACTGTGGTACATTGGAGTAGAAGTCTGTGCTGGTTGATGTAAAAAGCTTCTAAATAATGGACAGAAGGAGGTGAGGTTACTTGGGGGTCTTCAGCGTTGTATAGAACTATTGTCCTGATTTCAGTTGCATATGATCGTCCGTCGGAGTCTGGGTCATGCAGGGACAGGTTGCAAGTATAGGTTCCAAAATCAGATTGTTGGACATTCTTAATTTTCAAAGTTGAGGTGAAACATCCATTACTTCTTGAATAAGGACGCTCTCCATCCAATTGGGCTAAAGGTACAGCCAACATTGATGAATTCGCAAAGTTGGCACAGAAATCATATGTAGTGGTGTTATTCATTTCATATCTATTACTTTTCTGAATAGCACTCCCATTTTCTCTTGACCAGGCGTGGTAACAAGAATCCTGCCAAGTCGGATTACAGGAATTCCATCGCTTGTAACTGCCCATTTTGCTGAATATTTTTGAACACCTTAGCTCCACATTTTCTCCTATAACTGCCGGAACTTTTTCAAGGGCAGAATGGGTGAAATCGTCCGTATAAAAAGCTGATGCATCGATAATAAGTTCAATAAGTAGTGTCAATATGATCATCACTTTGAGATATTAAAAACTTTCAGAATCCACAGTTAGACTTTGAACACCAGCCATTGGAGCTAGGCTAGCGATGATGAAGTTGTTAAATTATAAGCTCAAAACATGAAACATAATATCGCCTCTATTGGTGTGAGGTAAACTGAGAAAATAGGATACTATTAGAATCGGTTTTGACGAACTGGAATAGAAAATTTAATGAACTACGTAGAGTCAAGCATGCAGCATAAATATTCAAATACCAGAGAACGTTTGAAGACAATTGTGTACATTAAAAATAGATTAATGTCAAGTCACCGGAGCATCAGTACATACCGTATGTATGTATGAATGTATGTATGAATGTATGTATGTATGTATGTATGTATGTATGTATTGTATGTATGTATGTATGTATGTATGTATGTATGTATGTATGTATGTATGTATGTATGTTTGTATGTATGCGAAATATTGAAATTTTACAATTGTATGTATGACAAATTTGGCGAAAATGAAAATGAAACCCAGTTACTCCTTTATAAAACTACACTAACTGGGTTTGCATTTTCGTCATTTTTCGCCAAATTTGTCACCTGACAATTGTAAAATTTCATTTTGCATGAAACTCGTTGGTGAACAGATTGTTTTATTTCTACTGTATTCAGTCTTCCAAGAGATAGTCGAATTTGAGTGAAAGATTACCGAATCTTATTGTATGTATGTATGTATGTATGTATGTATGTATGTATGTATGTATGTATGTATGTATGTATGTATGTATGTATGTATGTATGTATGTATGTATGAATGTAGGTTTGTATGTATGTATGTACGTATGTATGTTACAGCAATTTTCCCTGATTTTCCTAGAAGCGTTTTCCAAGAGTAGTAAATTTAAGGAATTCTATAGACCGAGTACTTTATACTTCTTATAAGACTGGAGCCAACAGGGGGGAACCACAATAATATCCAAGTTTATATCTTGTTGGTAATTATAGACCCAACTGCGCTTTAACGACGAATAAACATTGGTTATTGTGGAACTTACTTTGAATATATTGCCTGTTTTAGCGAGTGCTTACAGTTGGGAATGTAAGTAGGCCAGCAAGTACAATAGTTGGCAGAGGCGTAGCTAGGGGAAGGTGAGACAGGCAACAGCCGCCCCTTTTCAGACAGAGATTTTTGGAAATTGGGAGCTTGGAGCCAAGTAAAATAAATCATGAACAGCTTTTGAATGAAGGTAAATCGCTAACCCCTTTCCAAAACCCTGGCTACGCCCTTGATAGGTGGACCAATAGATGAGATTTTTAGATGTTACACAGGAATCAGTAAACAGATCAAGGAAGAGGAAAATTCAAATCAACAGTAAATAAAATTAATTTCAAACAGCAATGTGAAACTTATAACATAATCATTAATTCCATGCTGGAAATTGTACAGTTAATCTGAGCAACGGGAGTTGGGAGTAGTCTTGATCAGGAAAATAATATTCATGAATCAAAAACTGAGTACAGGAGAAGACAAAAATACACGAAATGACATGGAAAAAAGAATCAGGAAAACTTTTACAGACAAATACATAAAATTCATGTACTCAATGGAATGTAGAGATCCTAAACTTAAGATATCAGCAACTACATTCATATCATTATTTTTCATAGTTTACATACGTGATACGTCATGTATTGTGAACATTTTATTTCAACGATTTACCATATCTAGATATGTAATATGTATGTCAAATGAAAAACAAGTTCAATGTTTTAACACCTAGATTCTACGGCAAACTCTGTTTCCGTGGTAACTTGTGAATTGGACCATCTATGTTTTTCTTACTATTGAATGAACTTTATGTGTGGTAAAAAGATTCCATGATATAGTCTGTAGCAAGAAGTCTGTAGCATACAAAGATAACATATGTAGATATTATTTCTATTCCCCTTTATTTTCAATAAATAATGTAACACTAATTAAGGATGTCACTAAGTAAATACATAAATTACCAAAGAATTCATCTGCGACCACAAATACTCCAATAGATACTATCACCAAATTGACCATCAAATACCCCATCAGTAGTGACATTTGACAGTCAAACGGCCCTGTAGACAGACAACTACCCACACCACATCTCTAATCCCCAGGTCTACACCAGACTTATAATCTACTTGGTGTACTGAGCGGGTAGCACATTACTGATGTGTTTCTCGCCCCTAATGTTAGGCAGGAGTCCCGCGTTAGGCACTATGTTCCAATGGAGTGACATCGTTACGTTGGTACCCCGCATGTGCTTGCCTGAGAAAACGCAGGACTATTAGCAGTCACAAACTTCATAGTCAATTCAATGGCATTCGACCATGATGAATGGGTTTTTGAAAGTGAGGATAATATCATGGCTTAGAATTTTAGATTTATCAATTATAAGTCAAACGAAAGCTTATGTATTACATTTTCCAGAAGAGAAATTGATTACAGATGAACCCTAAAAACCGGAAAGATGCCATGTTTCTTGCCGTCATCAAAGAAATAGTATTTAGTTCTGATGTTCTTGAGGTCCACAAGGGGGTTATCTCCTCTCATAACTATCTTATCCCATAGCACAACCTGGTTAATAGAAAACTCACTTGAGATTGATAAAGTTAGTCACTTGAAATTGAAAAAGTTAGTCACTTGAACTTGAGAAAGTTACTCAGCTGAGATAGTTGAGATACTCTATATAAAGTTAGCACTTGATATTGATCAGAACAACCAACTTTTTCAACAAACTATGACAAACCAAAATGTTAAACATAAAGCAATTGATAGAACTTTCAATCTCCATGAGGGGGGGGTGATAAACTGCCATACAAGGTCACCTGGTTAATAGTGTTGTCCACATTGGTGTACTCAGCCACCAGATACAGGAATATCATCTTCACATTCCAGTGGAAGGACTCTGACATATCCACGTTGATGTTGTAGTCGAGGAGGGTCAGGTCAAGGTACTCTCTTTTCCCTGACAAGTGATCCGGCTGCAGTCTCAGCTGCACGTCATTAATCTTGAGAGGAGTGGGTTGTTTTTTATATGAATTGAATAGAATTGAAAACCATTTTAGCAGCACAATTTTATTTTTTCCATGGTGATATAAAGAAGCTTCTTGGTTGTGCTGAGAGTAAGCCCTTATATTAGTCTATCTCAGAGACTGCGACTGTAATGATAATGCTTGCTTCAGTTGATGAACTTGAAAGACAGGCAGAAATCAGCTAATCAGTAATAATGGGAGATAGAACGGAGCTTCATTATACGAGCTTTCAAACCAGAATATTATTTCTTGCTTTGGGAAGCTCGATAGGTATATAATTATTATTCCTAGATACAAGGTCAGAACATTATTTGCACTCTGCAAAACGGGTGCAGGCCGTATAGCACGGTGTAGATTATACTGCAACATGTTATTGCACAGTAAGGTAATTCTAATAGAACTGAATGTTTAAAGTTCCGGACTAGCAGTTAAAAATCCCGTACAATTCGACAGTCGTACGTTATAAAGTGAGAAATCTAAGTAAACTCAACACTTGAGTACACACAGTGTTCCTTTTAGTTTGTGATTACAGAGGTTGCTGGAACTTTCTTCCACCACCACCTATAATTTTTAGGCTGGATTGGCTGGAAGCTAAATCACCCTGCGCACGTGGGGTGGACACCTTTGCTAGTACTTTGTGCGCAGGTAGCGACGAGTCGCCAATTAGAACAACATTCCTGTTCGAAAAACGACAAAGAGTGAAAATTTCTCTTAAAACTTGCATGGAATCAATAGAGGAAAGTCTCAGCTATCCAGAGATATAAAGATCATCTCGGAACTCCAATCACAGCCATCGCAATGTCCCATAATGTACAAATGTTGAAAAACGTCGAGTTCCAATTGCGCATGAACATTGATTGATTGACGAGCTTGTGAGGCCTAATTCAAAAAAAGAAGATGGACTTTCAGTGTAGAATAGATTTATCTAGGCATTACAAAAACCCCATGTCGATAGCTAAAAAATGTAGGAGCCTTAGGGATTGCCAGTCAATTGTTGGAAAAAAGCACACAGTTGTGCTATTTCGTGGGGTGGACAAGCGTGGGGTGGACAACGCGCGCGCAATTTAAAACGCCAGACTCTTGTTTGCCAAAATAGCGAGAGACCCTTGTCCACCCCACCGTCGTTAACAGTGATACCATTTCAGATTTCCTGCAAGTGTGGCAACCGGCAGTGATTCGATAAGGAGCAACAAACTTATTCTTGTTTCAACAGTAGTACCGGTGACATTGACAATGAGTATAAAATCGAAGTAGATGCTTTTTGTCAATTTCATTTTTAAGTTATGTTATCAATGACTACTAACAAGTTATCATATAATATGCGCATATACAGCACACGTCATCACTGGATGGTGATGCAGTGGACCTACTTAGATTTAGAATGTAATGTACATTGTACACCCTTTAGTACATTAAACAGTGTGGCGGTACTTCAGTACAACATTCATGTTTTTCACAAAACTCAATAGCAGGGTGTTAATCTCGTGATTGTACACAACTAATTATGCGATGTAATTATGAAAAGTAACATTTTCAGGCAGGGGTGCCGATGAGCCAATGGGACTTCAACAGCAACGCGGTGATGAAGGTACATTCAAGGCATTCCACATGAATAAGATTACGTACAGAGCAGGCTATAGGTTCAATACACTCTATATAAGGTGAGCAAATGTATATCTATATACAAACATGCTGATCACATGGTTTTGTACCGCATATCATAGGTATATACATTCATAGCAACCACACGAGTTCCCATAGCAACCGACCTAAAAGTTGAAGATTTTTGGTTATTTTGACATTTAGATCTAGGCCACATTTTCTGTTTTGATTACTCATCATACAGGATAGATATAATTTCGATTTTGTGAAAAGTTTCATTAGGTAATCATGACCATTCAACGCTTAGTACTTTAGTAGCAGTGCGCTGTTTCTGAGTCTCATGATAACTTAGGTATATTTCAAAATTTTTTATTCTTTCTGAGTTGACTCAATTACAAGCAGTTTAATGAAGCTCAAGTAATTTGAAAACTGCTTCTAATTGAGTCTACTCAGAAAGAACTAAGAATTTTGAAATATCTGTTTCGGTACTTCAATACAACATTCACGCTGCACACAAATCACCATAATATGTTATTTTCCTTTCTGATTGTATACATGGATCACATCACAATTTGATCGTAAAAACCTCTTGAACCCAATTTTTGTCGATTTGAACTTCAAAATCTATCTTGAAATGAATCAATATCGACCCCCTATTGACCCCTGGTGAACCCCCACTGACCCCATGGTAAACCCCTACTGACCCCATTTGTGCCATTTCTAACGAAATGCTACCAATTTTATCAATGAAATTCGGCACATTTTTGATAAGTTGCAGTCGCAGATTTTAACGCAGATATTCAAATTGAGTTAAATTCTTCTGGGTTCATCGTGCTTTTTGAATGTTACCCTTTCAAGTTTCACCCCGTCAACTCGGTATTATTAAAAAGCACTTGATCTGTCCTGTAGTTTGTAGCTTGCTTTCCAAAAAGGTTTTTCCTCCCATTAGCAGCATGTAGAATCCTCCCAGTAAATTTAAATGAATTTGTAACTAGTGAAACAGACGTCTGGAGGCCACAGGCCTCAAAACTAACAGAATTTTAGTGTATTTTAAATGCAAAATGTCTATTGAAACAAGTATAATATCTAGTATCAGTATGCGGATTGCGGGGGTCTGGGGGCGGCAGCCCCCAGAAGCTGGACGTTTTTTTCTAAATAGAATTGTACTCTCAATAAGATTTTAACTCTTATTTCAATCTTATTTCAAAGCATTTGCTCGGCCCATAGGCCGTATTTTAGATGAAGAATTTCCACAAAGATGAGAATGAAACCAGTAAGCAGAGGTCCGGGGGCGCAGCCCCCAGAAGCTGGATGTTTTTATCTGAATAGAATTGTCATCTTAATAGGATTTCAACTCTAATTTCAGTCTAATTTCAAAGCATTTGCTTGGCCCGTATTTGAAATGAAGAAGAATGAAATCCAGTAGGCAGGGGTCTGGGGGCGGCAGCCCCCAGAAGCTGGACGTTTTTTACTAAATAGAATTGTACTCTCAATAAGATTTTAACTCTTATTTCAATCTTATTTCAAAGCATTTGCTCGGCCCATAGGCCGTATTTTAGATGAAGAATTTCCACAAAGATGAGAATGAAACCAGTAAGCAGGGGTCTGGGGGCGCAGCCCCCAGAAGCTGGGCGTTTTTAACTGAATAGAATTGTCATCTTAATAGGATTTCAACTCTAATTTCAGTCTAATTTCAAAGCATTTGCTTTGCCCGTATTTGAAATGAAGAAGAATGAAATCCAGTAGGCAGGGGTCTGGGGGCGGCAGCCCCCAGAAGCTGGACGTTTCCGACCTGATAGAATTGTAAACTCAATAAGATTTTAACTCTTATTTTAGTCTGATTTCAAAGCATTTGCTTAAGCCCGTAGGCCGTATTTGATATGAAGAAGAATGAAATCCAGTAGGCAGGGGTCTGGGGGCGGCAGCCCCCAGAAGGTGGACGTTTCCAACCTGATAGAATTGTCATCTCAATAAGATTTTAACTCTTATTTCAATCTATTTCAAAGCATTTGCTCGGCCCGTAGGCCGTGATTTAAATGAAGAATTTCCACAAAGATGAGAATGAAACCAGTAGGCAGTGGTCTGGGGGCGGCAGCCCCCAGAAGCTAAACGTTTTAACCTGATAGAATTGTCATCTCGATAAGATTTCAACTCTTAGTTCAGTCCCATTTCAAAAGTTTTGCTTAGCCAAATTTTTTGGCAATTTCGCAAAATCCTCCCAGTATCAAAAAAATTCCTCCCATTAGCACTGCTAACCGTGCTAAATGTTTATGGAAACAAAGGTTTGTAGTTAGATAGGTATATAAAATATAAATGTGACTGACGTGCGAAATTTAACGGCAGATTATTACATCTATCACATGCCCGGAATCAAAACTTCATGAAATGCATTTGATAACGATCAAAATGACTTAATTGGCATGGACTTGATACAACCATTAACATTCTACAAAGTATGGCTGGAAGTTCTACGAATTAAAAGCGAAAATGGCAATAAACAAACTAATGCTGTCCGTTTATTAATTAAATAAATAATTACTATTTCTGAAAGGTGCAAATCAACGGATTTAACGACGGACCAACTTTAACACTTAAAGAAAAATTTAAATTTGCGAAATGAACAAAGTGTTCGAAATCAATGTGAGATCAAAATGCAATATAATGTGGTTTTGTGTACAGCGTGAATGTTGTTCTGAAGTACTGAAACACTTTCTTAAATTGTCACTGTAAATGTACATCATGTTCATTGCATCGCCATCCATTGATGACGTACACACTAAACACTTTTGAAGTCAGTACCACGATTGTACCATGTGACCAGCACTGTGTGTATACTGTATAATTGTACATGCAGACATTCTGCCATCGCCTACCAGTTTACCAATATAGAATTGGTCCATATATTTACACCATGTATTATGTGATATATATCACAGGGTGCGCCAAAGTCTTGACCCCTTTTACTTTTTGATCATCCGAAAATACAGCCGATATTTCGATTCTGTAAAAATATTCTTTAAATTGTATGGCGAATTCTGAGATTTAGGTTGCTATGACATCCATAGCAACCACAGGGGTTCCATAGCAACCGACCTAAAAATTGAAGATTTTTGGTATTATTGACATTTAGATTTAAGCCATATTTTCTGTTTTGATAACTCATCATACAGGATAGATATTTCGATTTTGTGAAAAGTTTCAGTAATCATGACCAGTCAACGCTGAATATTGAGATTTTCAGGTTGCTATGATTTCATAGCAACCACACAAGTTTCCATAGCAACCGAACTCAAAATGGAAAAAATTTGGGAAAAACTCGCTAATTGCCATTCATTTCAATGCTATTGTTGATATAAAGGGTAGTAGACAATACAAAATGTTCAAATACAGTTAATCTAGCTCAATAGGGGTTCAATGCATGTTCGATGTAATCTTCTTGGGTGGAATTTGGGACTTATTTAAGTGTAAATCCTTGAATTTTAAATCCGGTTGCTATGGAAACTCGTGTGGTTGCTAAGAAATTAAAAAGTGAATAGCAACCTGAAAATCTCAAAATTGAATGGTCATGATTACTGAAACTTTTCACAAAATCGAAATTATATCTATCCTGTATGATGAGTAATCAAAACAGAAAATGTGGCCTAGATCTAAATGTCAAAATACCAAAATCTTCAATTTTTTAGGTCGGTTGCTATGGGAACTCGTGTGTGGTTATGGATGTATATACCTATGATATGGGGAAAAACCATGTGATCAGCATGCTTGTATATAGATATACATTTTTGCTCACCTTATATAGAGTGTATTGTACCTATAGCCTGCTCTGTACGTAATCTTATTCATGTGGAATGCCTTGAATGTACCTTCATCACCGCGTTGCTGTTGAAGTCCCATTGGCTCATCGGCACCCTGCCTGAAAAATGTTACTTTCATAATTACATCGCATAATTAGTTGTGTACAATCACGAGATTAACACCCTGCTATTGAGTTTTGTGAAAAACATGAATGTTGTACTGAAGTACCGCCACACTTTTTTTGGGCCTGTACTAAAGGTGTACAATGTACATTACATTCTAAATCTAAGTAGGTACACTGCATCACCATCCAGTGATGACGTGTGTTGTATATGCGCATATTATATGATAACTTGTTAGTAGTCATTGAATTTGATAACATAACTTAAAATGAAATTGACAAAAAGCATCTACTTCGATTTTATACTCATTGTCAATGTCACCAGTAGGTACTACTGTTGAAACAAGAATAAGTTTGTTGCTCCTTATCGAATAACTGCCGGTTGCCACAGTTGCAGGAAATCTGAAATGGTATCACTGTTAACGACGGTGGGGTGGACAAGGGTCTCTCGCTATTTTGGCAAACAAGAGTCTGGCGTTTTAAATTGCGCGCGCGCGTTGTCCACCCCACGCTTGTCCACCCCACGAAATAGCACAACTGTGCTTTTTCCAACAATTGACTGGCAATCCCTAAGGCTCCTACATTTTTTTAGCTATCGACATGGGGTTTTTTGTAATGCCTAGATAAATCTATTCTACAATGAAAGTCCATCTTCTTTTTTTGAATTAGGCCTCACAAGCTCGTCAATCAATCAATGTTCACGCGCAATTGAACTCGACGTTTTTCAACATTTGTACATAATGAGACTTTGAACGTTGTGATTGGAGTTCCCAGATGATCCTTATATCTCTCTGGATAGCTGAGACTTTCCTCTATTGATTCCATGCAAGTTTTAAGAGAAATTTTGACTCTTTTGTCGTTTTTCGAACAGGAACGTTGTTCTAATTGGCGACTCTTCGCTACCTGCGCACAAAGTACTAGCAAAGGTGTCCACCCCACGTGCGCAGGGTGTAAATGCACCAGAATTCCCTGTTTAGCAACGTCCAACAACTTTTTAAAACTCTAGCGAGGTTTTGCAATGGCAAAAAATAAGAAATCTGAATTGTGAAGTCAGATTCCAACTAAACAATAACCTTATCAAAGGTACGTATGTAATGCGGTGAAAACTCAAGAAATTCAAGATTTGACCAATGTAATTATTTTCAACCTTCTTACCTTGACATCGAACTTGGGAATAACAGGAAGGTGTAGGGTGGTAATGAAAAGGAGTCCAGTACAGATGCCTAAAACTGACAGGGAGTTCGCAAGAATGACATTGGCACGAGAGGTGAGGTTATTCATCCTACTGCTCAGGTGATATGTTGAGGTTTACTACTTTTTAATCAAAAGTTCTACAGTACTGTATCAGAATTGGGCGTGAAAAATTACAGAATCATATTATCAGTATGAACAATATTTCATGATCATAATAGTACGTATCCCGAAGATGATATTAATAGAGTCTTAAATCAAACCATCTTACATCATCAACTGTTAGAATTTCAACAATTCATCGAAATACAACAGAACAAATCAAAATTACTAAAAATAAAGAATTACTATCTTACTATAATATTTATCATATCGATTTCACAACAAACCCAAATATAATAACGTGCTTTAGTAATAACACAATTCAAACTAACATAAATCACGATTAAAAAGTTTCTTTACAAATCTGGTCCAACAGATTTCATCAATTATTATTTACTTAAGAATATATTAAGTTCGTAAAATTAAACATCAACAACTTTACTGTCCAAAGGAATTACCCTGAATTCATCGACCAACGTCCAACACCAATTAAGAGCAGTCGATTTATCGGAATTTATTTCGAGAACCTACGATAAAAGGTCATCTTTAGAGCTATGATTACTGTTTAGAGGAAAGTTTTATCAGAAGAGCTAGCGAAAGCCATTCTGAACTCCGTGGGGGACACAGTCACAAATATCCTCTGAGGACAGTCCCTGGAGACCGAGGAAGGGTGTTTGGTTACAGTCTGGAGAATGTACTCCCTCCCCACTGGAGCTGGCAGTATGGGGACCTGCCTCATTGGAGGAGGGTGCCCCACCTGTGAGGAGGAGGAGGAGGAGGAGGAGGGGGCTTGTGCTGCAACCTGCTGGGCATGGAATAGTCTCTGGAGAACGATACCCCACGTGCTTCTAGCCCCTCCCACCAACTCTACTTCTCCAGACATCAGTTGTTCCAGGAGAACATCTTCGTTGGGTGGAGCTATTTCAGTGTTGGAAGGTTTGGAGGAGAGCTTGGAGGGCCCCTTACGTTTGGTTCGTCGTTCTAATTCTGTCATCTTTTTGGTGGAAGTTTCAGGTTTTTGAACTTGAGACGACTGATGAGCCAACTTACACTTCAGAGAAAAGAACTTCGAGATGATCAACTCACAGTTGTATATTTCTGAGATGATTTCATGGAAATGGTCCGTGTCATGTCTAGAATATCTATGCATGTCATTCAGCTTCTGATAGAGCAATTCAAGTTTTTCCTTAATGAAGGGCATGTTACTTTCTGGGCATTTTGCCAGCCTGTCATATGCTGCATGTAGTAGAGCAGGCATCATCATTGTGGCTATGGTCTTCACTTGGGAGTGCAAAAAATAATGGAAGATTTTCTCTGCTTCCTTAGTATCATCGAATAATCGTTTTTGAAGGCGAATTGGGATAGGCTTTGCAATATACCAAAGTTCTTTCCACACACTTTCTTTCGACATACGAGCACTTAAATGGCCACCATATTTCTCAGGATCAAGTGGTTGTTCATATTTTATTGAGTTGTCAAATGATTTCTGAGCAGTCGAAGTTTCATCTGATGCTAAAGCTGCTTCCGTAGCACTTACAGATTCTGGAATTGGTGAAGCTGAAGCACTTAGGCCTGATTGTTCACTCACACTTTGAAATGTCTGGGTGTCAGACCTCTCAGATAACACTTCAAGATCTTCAGGGGCATCAACAAACTCATCATCTGAGATGATTTCACCCGATTGCTGCTGCAGCATCATTTCATCAACGTTATCTTCAATCATTTTGTTATCTTTTACATCAACAGTGATATCCTCAATTGATAACGTTTTATCTACTGATCCTGCAACATCATCATTAGTTGATCCAGCACCATTATCATTTGAACCTGATAAAGTTACCTCTTCTTCAATTTGATTCTCCTCTACATCCATTTTAATAGATTCATCAGGAACTTCAGCAGAAGATTCATTTCCCATGCCTTCAATCTGTGCAGCTGTAGCATCCTCTTCAGGCGAAACTGGCTTTGTGATGGGAACTGTAATCCAGTCCCTTGGAGAATACCACCGGATGAAATCTTCCAAACGACAGTTGGGGTTAGATGCCTTGAATGCCTGTGACAAAAGTAAGAAATCAACTATCCAGATGGAAAATAGGGAAAAAATTTCAATATCGTATTCCACTTTTCCTTTACTAATAATAATTAATAACAAACAATTCTTGCATACAGTAGGGCAACAGTTGTCAATTCCTTATTATTGACTTCAAACCTGCATGTCAGACAACAGAGAGAGGGAGTGAAGTTCTGCTCGGAGCCGAGATGCTTCAGAACTAGAACCAAGCATCTCCAGTGCTTCTATGTGTTCTTCCTGCATCAAAACACATTTCAACAAGATCATAAAAACTTAAGTTTGTTATAGCTGTGCAGGCCAAATCTGGAGAAAATCTTGAATACTACTTTCAACTTGAAACATAAAACTTGGAGCCACACAATAAATAAAGCATTGAGATATTTAATCTAGATATATGTTCTTCCTGCATGTCTTCAGTCATTGGGGGATGAGATTGAGTCAGGGGAATTCTGATCCTATCACCAGTCAGGAGTAAAGTCAGGCTGTCATGCAATGTTTCTTTACCCTCCATTAAGCTCACTGACTGGACTGACTCTGAAGAAAGAAAATAATTTGATTAATGTAGATTGTTTCAAACAGAATTGTGAAAAATCCAGATTTGAAACTTATGGGTATTCAATTCAATGCAATTCAATTTTCATGTTGGTAAGTAATCATCTTGTATTTCAAGATAGCAAATAAAAACTATACTCTCATTAATCAATACATAGACATCACACTGATCATTTTAATTATACCTCTTTGAATTTTATGCCTTATGCAAGTATTGATCATCTGGATCTTTTGGTGAAGTAATGAAAATGTGGGGTCAGGGTTGCCATCAGCACCAGGGATTTCTTTGCTTTTCTCTAGTAATGATCTGAATTCTTCAACTATGCACCTGAAACATGGAACAAGATCTTAAAGCTACAGTTCACACTCTAAAGCACTCCCTGTTAAATGGTTCTTTACACTTTGTTGGGAGTTTAACCTACATTTCACATGTTATCTTAGTCAAATAGGAATGATATTAACCCAAAGGACAAATCACATAGTAACATATTTGATGTAAAATTGTACATTGAAGAACTGAGAACTTCACTGAAACATCCTCATTTCATGATTCTAATTCAAAATATAGTTAAATTTAATTCAATGAATAGTTAAATTCGAGAAAGTCATAGGAAACAACTCACCTCCAAAGTTGAACAAATCCTTTCAAGCCACCATGATTGCAAAGGACCAAAGCAAGAGATACAACTAAACGATATGTTATACTATCTTGGGGGCATGATTTTATAGAATAATTATTCTTGTCTGTTGTTGCACTACTAGAATATGGTACAATGAATATATAATTCATGAATGATGTTATAATAGCATTGTCAACTGTGGTACCATATGTCCCAAAAAGTTTTCCTGGTAGCATGGATATATTTATTGCAGGAACATGTAAAATATTTGATTGATTTGTTAGATTGCGAAATGCTGAAGATGCATTGACCTCAATATTGTCATCAGATGAGACACTGAAAAAACTGATTAAGCTTGATTCATTTTTAAGAAGTGATGCCACATAATCCATATAGTTAAACAGGATACAAAATGGGTTATTATTATTTGTACATCGAATTGACCAAGAGTGTGCTTTTAATGGCTCTAGTTCCCCAGATTCTGAATCAGAAATGAGATGTTCAGATAAGCCAATCCATGTAGTTGCTAGTAAGATATCTTGAATTGGATCCCTACTGGCTCCAATAGGAAGCTCAGTAGTCTGTGGAGCTGTCTGAATATAAGAATGATTTTCACTAAAACATCCTATGAAATTTTGCAAACAAAATGTGTAACGTACTGAAATTGATATCTGGGGAAATGGTATAGATGCTGATGGAATGCTTCTTTTGAAAAAACAAAGCAGCTCCTTGAGGGTTGAACATTGAGGTGGTGGCGACTTTAAAAGAACCATATCAAGGTTTGTCTGAATACAGCTGTTCAGCCAAATTCCAGAATAAAACCTCTTAGATGGTGAACCAAGTTGTATGAAAATTGGTAAAGAACATTGAGATCTAGTTAATGCGGCTGCCAATGAGCTCATTAACAATTTTGAAGAGTCAAGGAAATAAATAGCATCATCTGTTGTTTCTGGTGAAAGAATCAAAAACTCAGAGAATCCATACCAACGATTGAGACAGTGTGCTTTAGATGGAAAATGTGCCTGTAATAAGGTGGTTTCATCGTTCCGCGTCGATCAAATGGATTGATCAAATGAAAAACGCACACAATACACTTTTACAGTGACGTCTACGCAAAACAGCAAGCGCGCGCAATTGTGTGCGTTATTCATTTGATCAGTTCATTCGATCGACACGGAACGATGCAGGTGCCTGAGAGTTACAGATTTAGCATAAAAATTATTAAGATAATGAATATCATGAAATTGAATATTTATCAGTATAGTACTAGTAATCAGTCTGACACTCATCAGTTTGACACTAACAAAAAGTGACTATTACATAACCTGTTGGAGAGGCAGACAATTTTCTTTGACATTTGCAGAATGAGTTAACCTAAATGATTGTTGTCCATAAGATAAACTTTCAGACCTACTAAATTCTGGTATTGATTTATCAGCCCATGACTTTCCTTTGTTGATTCCCCACGTTTCGAGCACTTGTTCCACACAGTATATGAACTCTTCAAATTCCGTGGAATTGGTATAGTCAATAATCTCAAATATCTCTTTATCAGTGGTGCCCTCCTGTGGAGTGCATTGCATTCCCTAGACAATTCAACAGTTTTATATACAATGAGTACCATAGATATTGAATTGAAATTAAATTTCGTGAATTTTCAGGAGAAGCATCTCTCAAGATGAAGTATTGGATCAGGATGCATGCCACTTCTCATTAATTTTATTAATGTGCAACGTAAAAGGACACAAATAACCCGGATCCATCCACTGGTCCTCTACTTCTCTTCACTAAGTGTTTTGCTTAATTTCTTGATGCTTGGAGTACAAACAAAGACCAAAGAGCAAGTTTCAGTTTCATTCAGGCAGGTGGTCACTGCACTTGACGGTGCTATACCCTGGTACCAGGGGGTGACTGCTGGGGGCCTACCTCATAAATAGCTCGCAATTTAAACACCCGAAAGCTGAGGTAGGTATTGGACTGAAGATGCCTGCACACCACTCATCTTGGTGTGACTCACTTGATCCTGCTGCTCTCCACATTGGATTACCGAAAGGGATCATGTTGGTGTTCAAGTATGGAGTTGGAGAAAAGTCTTGCAGATTGATGTCTTGAAGAAAGATTTCTTTTTAATTCAAAAATGTTTTAACCCTGATTTTCAGGAGAAGCATCTCTCAAGATGAAGTATTGGATCAGGATGCGTGCCACTTCTCATTAATTCTATTAATGTGCAATGTAAAGGACACAATTAACCCGGATCCATCCACTGGTCCTCTACTTCTTCACTAAGTGTTTTGCTTAATTTCTTGATGCTTGAGTACAAACAAAGACCAAAGAGCAAGTTTCAGTTTCATTCAGGCAGGTGGTCACTGCACTTGACGGTGCTATACCCTGGTACCAGGGGTGACTGCTGGGGGCCTACCTCATAAATAGCTCGCAATTTAAACACCCCGAAAGCTGAGGTAGTATTGGACTGAAGATGCCTGCACACCACTCATCTTGGTGTGACTCACTTGGATCCTGCTGCTCACATTGGATTACCGAAAGGGATCATGTTGGTGTTCAAGTATGGAGTTGGAGAAAGTCTTGCAGATTGATGTCTTGAAGAAAGATTTCTTTTTAATTCAAAAATGTTTTAACCCTGATTTTCAGGAGAAGCATCTCTCAAGATGAAGTATTGGATCAGGATGCATGCCACTTCATTAATTTTATTAATGTGCAACGTAAAGGACACAAATAACCCGGATCCATCCACTGGTCCTCTACTTCTCTTCACTAAGTGTTTTGCTTAATTTCTTGATGCTTGGAGTACAAAATGACAAAGACCAAAGAGCAAGTTTCAGTTTCATTCAGGCAGGTGGTCACTGCACTTGAGAAACGCTATACCCTGGTACCAGGGGGTGACTGCTGGGGGCCTACCTCATAAATAGCTCTCGCAATTTAAAACACCCCGAAAGCTGAGGTAGGTATTGGACTGAAGATGCCTGCACACCACTCATCTTGGTGTGACTCACTTGGATCCTGCTGCTCTCCACATTGGATTACCGAAAGGGATCATGTTGGTGTTCAAGTATGGAGTTGGAGAAAAGTCTTGCAGATTGATGTCTTGAAGAAAGATTTCTTTTTAATTCAAAAATTTCGTGAATTTCTTTTTAATTCAAAAATGTTTTAACCCTGATTTTCAGGAGAAGCATCTCTCAAGATGGAGTATTGGATCAGGATGCATGCCACTTCTCATTAATTTTATTAATGTGCAACGTAAAAGGACACAAATAACCCGGATCCATCCAACAGTCCTCTACTTCTCTTCACTAAGTGTTTTGCTTAATTTCTTGATGCTTGGAGTACAAACAAAGACCAAAGGTCAAGTTTCTGTTTCATTCATGCAGGTGGTCACTGCACTTGACAGTGCTATACCCTGGTACCAGGGGGTGACTGCTGGGGGGCTACCTCATAAAAAGCTCTCGCAATTTAAACACCCCGAAAGCTGAGGTAGGTATTGGACTGAAGATGCCTGCGCACCACTCATCTTGGTGTGACTCACTTAGATCCTGCTGTTCTCCACATTGGATTACCTAAAGGGATCATGTTGGTGTTCAAGTACGGAGTTGGAGAAAAGTCTTGCAGATTGATGTCTTGAAGAAAGATTTTTTTTAATTAAAAAAAGTGAATTATAAATAGTGCATAAAGCATATCCAAAGCATATTCAAAGCATACTCAATCCATTGGTTTACATTGATTGATTGCAAACCCTGAAGGGCACCACTTAAGGGCTTCAAAATGTAAATTTAAAAAAGTAGAAAAAACATCTTAGAGCATAGGTACGGTGTCCATTTATCAATAACATTTTGAACTATTTCATAGAAATACCGAAATAAGTGAATAGATTCATTATTGATATATCCTTAGTGGGTCTTCATGATTGCCAAAGGGCTCACTCTTCCTCAAAAGGGCTCGCTCTTTTATATAGGGCAAATGACAATGTATAATTTGTTGTGTATACTATTTGTGATTTTAAATTAAAAAAAGCACAAGTCAAGACACAATTGCTTCTTAATATAAATTATCAAAAATATTTTATGTCAATTTGCATTCAATTGAATCCAAAAAATAGGAGTTAATAAATAAAAATGAATCAAAATAAAATTAGTGCAACAAAGATTTAATTGATGTCTTGAAGAAAGATTTATTTTTTATTCAAATAAAGATTCAATTCAATATTAGATTAAAAAATTTTATATCGGATTGATGTCTTGAAGAAAGTTGTCGTATGATGTATGACCCGCTGACGCCAGCCGCTGAATCAGCGCCGCGGCCGCGCGCGGCGCTGATTCTCGAGAGGGTCAGAGGGTATGTTTGCTAAACACGTATATCTCTGTGTGGCTCGCGCGGCGCGCTTCCCCAGCACGTGTCCCGTAGGGAAGCTCGCGGCGTGTACACACACCTATGCAGGCTTAGAAAAGGGTATGTCAACGCGACGTCAGACAATAAGATGTTATGAAAATTATAATTAAATTTCATCAAATTATTTCCTATCCCTGGGAAATTATTGACGCGCGCGCAGCTTTTTGAAGAAAAGCTCAGAGAAATCTTCCTAAGCCCGCATAGGTGTGCGTACGCGCGCCGCGCTACCCTACGGAAGCACGCCGCGCAACGCAGACAGGGATATACGTGTTTAGCAAAGAAAAATCTACAACAGAATTCTGTCGTAGATTTGCAGTTAATAACAGACCCTCGATGAGAATCAGCGCCGCGCGGCGCTGATTCTCGAGAGGGTCTGTCAACGTCAAACAATAAGATGTTACCCTATCCCGCGCGCGCAATGTTCCACATTCAAATTTGGATTGCTAAACACGCATATCCCTGTCTGCGTTGCGCGGCGCGCTTCCCCAGAAGCGCCGCGCGCGTACACACACCTATGCGGGCTTAGGAAAAATTTGGACGGCCACATTTGCGCACGCACGCGCAGAAGAAATATTTTCTATTCTACTATTATATTTTCTTAATTCTGACTTGAGATTGAGGGTACCTTGTGAAGGTATGAAATAATAATGAAGTATTTTGATTGCCGATTTTTATTCTATTTTTCGACACCTTGGACAGCTCGTTGTGGTTATTCGTGTTGTGGAATTTGGCAATTACAGCGTTTTATTACCTTGGATATACAGTGTGGAAACGAAGGATGAAGTTTATTAGATAATTCTATTGATTGAGCTCAGTCTAGCATGTGTTAATCTGAATTTTCAAGTTTCAAAAATCACAAGGAATATAATATTTAGAATAGTTTCACAGAGAACAACTTAGGCAGGTGTCACCACCTCGAGAAATGAGAATTCTTCTGAAATTTCTGATCGCGCGGCTCCATGTACGTAGGTGAATGTACTGTTAAATCAGTATCACATGCGTACAAATTGTGGTTTTGTGGAAATTTCAGATACCGATCTCAGAGGTGGCGACACCTCAGTTACAACGTTACCACTCAAATCATCTTTATCTCTGACAATTAATATTAATATTTACTTTCTTTTTAATTCAAATATATTTAATTTGTTTGTGTAAAATAAATTTTCTTGTTTTCCTCAATTTTCTTGTTTTCCTCATATATTGTTTTTGTGAGCAGTGATGGTTAAATACCATAACTCTTAAACTAAACTAAACTATGCTACTTCATAACTTCCTAAGCCAGCATAGGTGTGTGTAGGCACTGTGAACTTCCCTGAGTAAGCACGACGATAACAGGGTATACATGTTTAGCAACTTCATAACCAGCATAGGCATGATTATGATAATCTCCAAGCCATGATTTTGAGATAAAGAAAATGTGATTTCCAATCAGCTTGTCAGCTTCTCAGTTCTTAGACCCATGTCTGGGCTTGTAAGGATCTGGATTTCTATCAGAAACAAAAAATATGTCCCAATTGACTATCCCAAATGCAATGTCCCCACTCAGCAACTGCATAGATTAATAAACAAGCTCATAGTTGACTATCACTATGACTGCTTATGCTTACTAAAAATGGTATTGGGGAATTGTCTCCATCCAGCTATGAGATTTTAAGTGCCATTTCAAACTTCTTGCTGAATTTCTTTATATATCTAGGTAAGTTGTTTATTTATTGTTGTTTTCATTTGAAATAAAGCTTTTTGCTTTTTAAACTTACAACACAACACATATTAAATTAACTAACTGAGGTATGAGCAATGACTAACGGTGGAGAGACCACAATGGAATGCTAGAAAACAACCTGACCCCGAAGAGTAACGCATTAGCTCCCACCCTACAGCCCCTACTTCACTTCTGCTGCCACTGCTAGGCAGCCCAAACATTTGTGGGAAGATCCCTCCCCTAACTGGGAACTTTCAAGGTAATCAAACTGATTTTAATAAACTTGGTTTTAAAACAAAGTGCCAAAGCTAAGGTAACTGAAATCTGCAATTATCTCCTGTAAATTAACTCTAAAGTAAAGTTATAACTCATAATCATCCGCATAAAGCTTACAAATATTTTGGTATTTGACAAAGCTCTAACAAAAATATCTTTGTAATGATAAATGGTATGGATAAATCAAAGATTGAGATCAATGTTATTGTCTCTCTTGAGCTGTTATCTGCTGAACAACTCTTCTCTGTGTGTAATGAACTCTCACTTACAAACACTAACATTTACCCCTCCTTAGTGCTTCAAAAAGATCCTGAGGTGATAAAGCAGTACAAAAACAAGGTTAGAAAAGAAGTTGGAGACAAAGTAAGCAAGGATACTCAAACAGAACAGCCAACCAGGTTTTGCTTTGACAATGCAAACAATTTCATATGCACTGTCAACAAACTATCACCATCTTCACATATCATCACACTGCCACAATTCATAGCAAAACAAGTGAATGATCTCAAAAACGCCATCTCATTTCAAGATTCAGTCAAATTGTTAATTCAAATTTCTGCTTATAAAAATGTTGAAAATTATCTCCTTGTGCCATGGAAAAGTTTATGTAATACACAACTCTTGAATGTTTCCACATTTTTCAATGTAAGCATCTCATCAACCCAGGTACTGAGACAAGGGAGTTCTCTCCCATCTTACCTCAAACCTCTCTGTACCTCATCAAAGGTATTTGAGGATATACAGTGTGAAAATGTCTCATTTGATGACATCAAATTCTCATTCTCACTGACAAATATCTTTGAGTGTATCCTTTTCTTATCAATAAAAAATACCACCATTCAAATACTTGGACAGAAAGGCACCTACCCCTTGAATTTAAGCCATGAAAATTTGTGTGTTTTAGATGGAGCTATCCCAGCAGAAGCAAGCATATTAAATCAACAGGGTAAACCTCAAAAACTGGATAGTAAAAGTGAGCAGAAGAAAACTAAACTGATCACAATGGAATCCATTGATACCATGAGTGCACGACAGCTGAATAGCATCATTGCTCACTACGATCTTGATCTACCCATGGCAAGCAAGCGTAATGTAAAAACGTCACGCAGCAAACTTTTCACTACTAGTCATTATCAACAACAGCTACTGCTAACCCCTTTAACTGAAAATATTTATTGCTTTGATGCACAATCTAACTTCATCTGTATGCTCTCAGAAGTCACTAAAGAAAGTCATACATTTAGCATAACATCAAAGCAAAAAGAGTTGTATGATTATAACTCACAAGAAATCAGTTTTGAAGACAGTAAGAAAATCATGTTTCAATATTTCTTAGGTAAAAAAATGCATGTGTTAGGGTTGCCCTGGGCTGCCCTCACCCAATCCCAAATGGTTTCAATTGCTAAGGATAAGTGCCCTGGCCTTAATCTTACTAAACTTGTTACAAATCATAACATTCCAGGGTTTCTGGCTGCTAATATCAAGAAATCTGAAGACTACAAATGTGCTTTCAAAAATGCTTCCCTATTTGAATCATCTTTAACATTTGGATTTTCTCTAGATGACCCACTAGACTTTTGTGACTGGAGCATTGCAGAGAATGAAGATGAAAAGAAGATGATATCTGCCTTCAAAGAGTTTTTTAACTCTAAAAAGCTGCTTAGGAATGGAGCCCTTAATCCAAAGAGAAGAAATGACACCCATCCATTGACCAAGGTACTCCAGACAACGGAGTCACCAGAACCAAAATACTCAAACAAGAAGCCACAAAAAACTGATGAAGGCAACATTGAACTTAGTGAATTAGCATCTGAAACCTTTATAGATGTGGATCATGGAAGGACTGAAAAAGATAAAGAGGAGAAAAATAAAGAAGGAGCCACTGAAAAAGCTCATATCAATACAGAATTATCTCAGAATTATGATCATGTAGACCCTAATGCTTCATCCATGACTAGTCTTGAGGACCTGTTCAACTTGCCAGACAAAAATGATACCAAGTTGGTACTGGAACAAATTGAGTCATCACAAAGTGTTGAAATGAATAATATATCACTACTCACAAACAGTGGCAGTATTGAAGATAGCCCAAGTCCAAGGATAATTACTGCATCCATTGAAGACAAATTATTATGCAGTCTTAGGTCCAGTTACTGCATCAACTCCTAAAAATCCTCATAAGCCTGAGGTATATAAGCAACAGAGCAATTCAAGCCCCCTGAGAAAAATTTCTATAATTCAACAGGACTCTTTTTGTACCATCTGCAAGAACCATTTCCCTGCAGAACAAGCATTAAACTGCTTTGTTTGCAGTATAGTAGCTCACAAAACCTGTTATATTCAAAAGCAGACTCAGAAACCTATACCTCAATCATATCATGCAATTGCACAAGAAAAACTGGTAAACCACAAGTGGTTTTGTAATGAATGTGTCGACTTGTCTTTGGAGGCCCTGATGTACAAAATTGCAAATGTCATGAAAACAGATACTGTTTCATATCAAAACATCAGCAACCATTCTCAAGATGAACCCCAAACACACCAACATGACACCAGAGTCAAAGAGAATCAAGCCAGATGCAGTTCTCCTCAGGAGTTTGATATCAGTTATTGTGCCATGGAGAATGAAATTGAACATCTTAGCAACTCTGAAAAAAGTGAGCCTTATCAAGAAAACAACCACACCCCCAGGTTGGCCCCAGTGAATAAGGCCAGCATAGCACCTCATACTATTCAGAAGGATATTTTACCACTCATCCAAAGCATGGATGAGAATTTAAGAATATCCACACAAAAAATAACAGACCTAGAAAAGCAAAACAAATGCCTCAAGAATGATATGAAGGAACTTTCAAAAGAGGTCAGCTCCAGCATGAAGAAATTTGAGAAACAAATGGCAAATGTGGGCAAATGCTTAGAAAATAAGGGTGCCACAAGCCAATATTCCAGTGAAATACTGAGTAAAGTCACAGAGACCAATAAAACGATTACTGACAACAATATACTTCTTCTGAATATAGAAGCAACTACTACTGGTCTCAATGAAAATGTTGAAGCATTAAAGATCCATCAAACTCAGTCATTGTTATCAAGTTCTCCAAGTCACCTTTACAGTGACAAAGTTAGGTCAAGAAATTACGAGGGCTCTACAATCAAATACCAACCCATCAAGACAAATGTTGACCCACTCAAGACAATTATAATAACCAAGGACATTGATAGAAAGTTGGTGCAAAACAGTCAATGCATCCGCACAAACTTCAATCAATACTTCAAAGACATTGATGTCAACACAGCCTTTGTTTCTAAAGGAGGATCCCTCTTCATTGAACTGACAACACAAGAAATTGCAAAAGAAGTCTTATCTAAATGGAACAAGGCATACTTCACTGGTGAAAGCAACCCAGTCAATGGTACAAGATGTACTTTACTTAATGAATTGAAGAAGTCCATCATTGTAAAAGATGTCCCCACTGACCTTAGCATTGAAGCTATCACCAATGCCCTTCCAAGTGGCATTGACTGCAGCAATGTAAAGACAACTCGATTTGCTAAGAAGGATGGGACAAAGCTTACCACAGTCAAAATAGATCTTCCAGAGGCGCAACATGTTGATGTCTGTATCAAACAGGGAATTCTGATTAACAATAGGAAGCTAACCAAAATAGAAAAATATGAGCCAAGAAAGAGAGTCATACAGTGCTATAACTGCTTCAAATTTGGTCATGTTGCAAAACTCTGTAACCAAGACCACCCAACATGTCAGCTTTGCTCAGAAGACCACAGCCCAGATGAATGCCACATGCAAAAGACCAAATGCTCAAACTGTAACTCAGATCAACATTATGCCACAAGCCGGGACTGTGATACTTACAAGAAAGTAAAAGAAGCCATGCTATCAAGAAAGTTCTAGAAGTCTTACTCATTCCTCTTCGACTTTATTATGTATATAGCACAAATCAACATTTCAAAAATGTCAGCTCACTCAGAAATAGCTCTAAACAAATTTGCCCATGAAAATGGCCTGTCTGGTCTAGCCATACAGGAAACTGGAAATTGGACTCCAAATCCAGGATTGTTTCCAGCCATGAAAATATTTCAAAACAATCCACCTCCTCAAGACAGCACACTCAAAGGAGTAGCTCTAGCACTTGATGACAATCTTCAGCCAGAAGAGATTGAGGCACTTAAAGACCATTCTATTGATGCAGTATGGTGTCAAATTAAGATCAATGGCAAACGAATCATCATTGGTTCAGTTTACACTCCACCAACATCCAATAAAATGAACGGAATGAAAAGCCTTCTTAGTCATATCAAAACAGCCAAAGAATACAGAAAGAAGTATCACTTCGATTCAATAATTATCTATGGTGACTATAATGCCAGAAATCAGGATTGGGGTGATCATGTTTTGAATGAAAGGGGAAAACTTCTTGCTAAATTTCTCGAAGATGAAGAAATGACTCTCTGTTCTCCATTTGATCTCACTTTTATTTGTGACAATGGAGGTAGCGTCATTGATCTTGTTTTAGTTGAAGGCCCCATTGTTGCTAAACTTGGAGCTCAATGGATTGATAAAGAAACTGAATTATTCACAGGTGCCCCAACAAGAGGACATTTACCCATCATACAAGCTATTGATGTAATAACTCCTAGTAGACATGTTACCACCAAAGCATTAGACTGGACTGCTGCCAATTGGGAAGACTGGTCTAAGTATATTGACACAAGTCTCAGCAAAACCTCTGGAATTCCAGAAAATAACTATAATGGGCAAAATTCATGGCAGGAGATGCTCGAAATCATACATGAGGCCAACAAAAAGTACATCCCACTAAAGACCATCTCCATTCACTCAAAACCATTTTGGACTTCCTATTTGACCCAACTAGCCAAAGATCTCATCCAATATAGATCAGCTTACATGAAAAGATCAACTCCAGCTAATAAAATAAATTTTGAAAATTCCAAAAAGCTTCTGAGAGAAGAGCTCACGAAGGAAAAAAATGATTGGATCAAAAGGCGAACTGAATCTTTGAATCTTAAAGATACAACCCTCTTCTGGCGGAAGTATAAGAGAATATTTGGCATAAACAGCAATAAGTATATTTGTAACCTGCTAGATGGTAACTGTTTATTAACTTCTGATGAGGAAAAAGAACAGCTTTTGCACAAAACTTTTTTCACTGGGGATCATCTTAAATATCAAAAAAATGATGATTGCCATGATAAAGAAATTGAGAGGGAGTACAAAAACATCTCCACACAAAATCAAGAGCAGGGCTCTCAGATTCATGACATGAAAATTAATGAACATATATCACTGGAAGAAATTCAATCAGCTATAAAAAGGCAGCCAACAAGTGATAAATCAGTTGACTTAGATGGTTTACACCCATGCATCTTGAAAAAGCTTGGCCCATACGCACTAGGAGTTCTGTATACACTATTCAATTGTTCATTTGAAACTGGAGTTTGGATCTGGAACAAATCTAATGTTTGCTTCATTCGGAAAGAAGGAAAATCTAGCTATACTAAACCAGGATCTTACAGACCACTGAGTATAACATCCTATGTTGGCAAAGTCTTTGAACGAGTACTTGATACCCGCCTAAGAAAGCATCTCCAGTTGACAGAAGCAGGAGCTGACAAAGATCAAGAGGGCTTCACTAGTGGAAGATCCACAACAAGATACCTCTTCAGACTCCTAGCCAACTTATCAGAAGTCAAACGGCAAAAACTCAGTGGGATCATATTGTTTATTGATTTTGAAAAGGCTTTTGATTCTGTTTACATTCCAGGGTTAGTAGTGAAGCTCAAAGACTTAGGAATTTCTGGGAAAATGCTAAGACTGTTGGACAATTACTTGAGAAATCGAAAAATCAGTTTGCTTGTAAACAACTTCAAGGGTTTGGAACATGTCTCTTCATTATTTGGTTTACCTCAGGGCTCAGTTTTGTCTCCACTACTGTTTATAATATATGTGGCAGACATGATTAAACATATTCCTTCCACAGTCAAAACCTGGATTAGCTGTTTCAAATTTGCAGATGATGGTACAATACTCATCTCACATGAAAGTTTACAAACGTGTCATCACATAGCCCAGCAAGTGTGTGACCATCTTACAACTTGGTGTCTGAAGAACAAGCTAGTTATCAACTGTGACATCAACAAGACTGAAGCTATCATCCTAAAGACAGAGGCCTCCATCAAGAATGTGCAGATCCCAGACCTTATCATCAACCAAAAGTGCATAAGGTATGTTAAATCAACAAAAGTATTGGGTTTAATAATTGATGAAAGTCTTTCTTTCAAAAACCATGCTGAACAAAAGCTGAAAGAATGTAACAGAAAATGGGGCATGATAACCAGATCAACAAACAGAAACCATGGGTTGAATGTAAGAAGCTTATATCTGCTGCTCAAAACAGTAATCATGACAAAGCTGCATTATGCCTCCCCTTTGTGGCTGGAAAAGAATCTGGATACATTCAAAAACTTTTGGAATAAGATAATCATGAAAATTTCGGGTTCTACACTCAATCCCAATAGAGCAATAGTAGAAATGGCCCTACAATTACCACCTCTCCAAGTGCAACTGGAAATACTCATTGTGAAATTCCTATGTAAGTCATTATCAGATAGAGATTTCGTCACATCAACTCTCCTTCAAGTGGATGGGTCATTATACAAAGAGTTTCACTCACAACTGCTAGCAATCAAAAAATTCCTAACCTACAAACAAGTGTGCCTAGACAACAGCAATATAACCTCAAGTACATTAAGATCAGTCAACTTGATTGACTTCACTCAGTGAAATGAAGCTTTATACATGTACAAAAGCATAGAAATTGAGAAATATCAGCAGAAAATATGGATGGAGGACATCATTAGAAAGTATAGCTTTGCATCTAGCTCAAGCTCGAGTGAAAAATGTTATGAAATAGCATCCAACATCATGCAAAGAGATAAACCAATGGACATCAGGTCAAGCCTTTTCAACCATTGTACTACAAAGAAAGAAGATAGCCATATACTAGACTACATCCATGGCAATTCTCTCATCTTTGGACACTGCAGGGCAGCTGTAAATCATGATCCACAGGAAGATTCATGTCCTTTCTGTCATGATTCCCAGGATACAGCATATCATCAGCTGTTGGAGTGTCATGAGCTTAAAGATGCCACCTGTCAATCCCTCGCCTCAGAGCTGTACCTTGCCACACAGCAAGCTGGCACTGCCAATGGCAATTATGCAGCAGAGTTAATACTCCCCAACAGCCCGCACATACAACAGCTCTTTATAAACAGAATCCGGTTCTTGATTTCCCAGCATGACTTTATCGATAGTCTCCCTCAGAGGAAAGTCAGTGATCCAACTAAAAACAAAGACAAAGCTGCTTAAGGCCTGAATATGCTCAAACCTAGTTTAATGTGAAACTATCCAGAAACTGTCATTGGGTCTTATTATCAAATGCGATAAATTGAAAGAGATATGACATGTGAGCTATGGAAAGATATGAGATTACCTATGCTGCTTTAATGTTTGGGAACGGTTTATAAACTCATCATAGACCTACTGATATCAAGGGTTCAAAGGGCTAAGAGGCTGGACTCAAAACAGTTCAATTGAGCCAAAAACACTACTTCCTTGTAAGACTCTGTTAGTTTTAGCATTTGTCATCAATGGGTGTCATAAAAGAGTTTTTCATAACAATCATTTACTACGACTTTGTAAAAGACCTTAATATGTCAGGGACCTTTTGCCAAAGACTCTGTCAGAGACTTTTGTCAAAGACTGTTGTCAAAGACCCTTGTCAAAGACCCTTGTCAAAGACTGTTGTCAAAGACTTTTGTCAAAGACCTTTGTCTGAGACTTTTGCCAGAGACTTGAGTCAAGGACCTTTGACTTTAAAAGACTTTTCAAGCTCTTACGTACATCCTGTATAACACAGTAGTAACATAATTCGATTTGGTTATTATTAAGAACTCCTAAATGTATAATGTTTCATGTTCATATTTGATGTTTTTAATTTGGGAACCGTATTTAGCTCATTTTTATCTCTGATTCTTTTGACTGGAGTTGGGCACCTCCACATAAACTGCATCCTGCGAAAAGAGCTCAGTAAGTAAGAGGCATGTATATTGCTTTTCACTTGGGAACCTAAATTTTGTCTTTGTTTAACTTGTTATTAACTGTGCAGATAACATTGTTTCATGAGGGAACATTTTAATATTATGCCTGGTAACAGCACATGTTAATCAATAACTAATTCAGTCCACCAATATAAAAATTTTGAATAATCTATCTATTGTGACTAAGTAACTTGCCTAAACTTTTCATTCTAAAAGGCTTAATTAGAATTCAGTTTATTTTAAGTGTATGTTATGCCTACGTGAAGAGGTTTGATAGTATATATTTTACTATAGTACTATTGTCAGATTTAATAATAATAATGCCTACTTTACCATCTATAATTTAAAGTAGCCCAATCGGCACAATTTAAACAAATTTTCCATATTCTAAAATGTTACTGCTTCAGTTAGGCCTTCATCTTGGGCACACACACACAACTAAGTTTGGAAAAATCCCCCCACTTTTGATTAAAAAACCCTAGCAGTTACAGTGTAACCCATACAACCCAACTGACTGTTTCATTATGTAAACCAACAATATCTACTTATCCAATTAATCTAATAATGTTATTTCCTCCCTAGCTAATGTCTGTTTGACCCATGATGTTTATGGCAAATGGCTGAAATTGGTAGTTAAGTTTACTTTTGAAATCTTGCTGCTCAAATAGTTTTTTGCTTATCAATGCCCTGTAGAAAAGTAGTAGTTTTTTACTCAAACCATGACTTTATATTTAATTCTAGATATCTCTTATGCCCAAATAAATATCAGGGTAGTGGACTATCTGAGGAAGTTGCATCAAGTCCTGAAGAGGATTTATCCCTCTATGGTCATGGACACAACTCTAGAGAAGTGACTGAACGTACAACGGCTTGGTTGAAAGATTCCATCCAAGATGCTTTCTCTGAGAGTGAATTGGAAACTGAGGAAAGCCCCCAATCTGACAGTGTATGTGCTATTAAGCTACAGATAATTGAAATTCTTGTTTTTGAACAGTGAATCATTACCATGCTATATGCTTTTGGAATCACATTTATCTTTAAACTTACTGTAACTTATTTTAGGAAAAGGACCAGTTGAGCAACAGGAAGAAAAAGAAAAGGGATTCAAGTAAGTTGTACCCGACAATACTACAGCAATGATAAAACATAAACAGCAATAAATATGATAAGATATGTCATTCATTTAGTGAAAAATTGCAATCATAAATTGCAATCATAAATCATCAAATAGCATTAAATACAAAAGGGATTAACAATCATTATTAGGCTATATAAAACTTTTGAATGGGTGACAGCTACCATAAATTGATAAACAGCTTAATAAATATGATATTAATTATGGCTAACTCTCCACTGTCTCCAGACTACATACCAACTCTGGCAGATCTCCAACTTGTTGGAGACATACTTTTCACAGAGCGACCCACAGTTGGTTACTCTGTGATGGAACAGAGGGAGCTCATTGCCCTTGGCGATGTGTCTAAACTGACTTCCGAGGGAAGGATAGCTCTGTTCGAAAAGGGGGTTCAGTTCGAAAAGAAAGGCAAACCTGGGTAAGTCAACTTTGACAGTATCGCCATTAGCATAAAGTAACATGTTATTAGTAAATTGATTATGAATATGATCCTTATATGATCTCAATATCCATCATATAATGGCAGTGGAAATTCAGGGTCTGTGAAGTTACTGTAGTTCATGGCTATGAAGTCTGCTTTGTATATTTCATAAAACTGATCAATTAATTCAGGGTCCACTTTCGCTAACAGTTCCCTTGCTTTCTTGGTCGATGATTGTTCCTTAGCACTTGAAGCTCCATCATAAGACTTCAGAATCTTTCCTCTTTTCCCTATTCTCTCCCAAACTTTCGCCACTAGACTACCATTAGAGCTATCATCAGCAAACTCCAACGGTATCACGTAATCATAGTCAGCTGTTTCCAGACACATAACGTCGTTCTGAGCTACGAAGTGTACGTTGTCCGCCCCCATCTCACGATGTAAGCCACAGTTTCTTCCTGAGTGGGATACATCCCTTCTGGGTCCTCCTCACTCACACTCTCCCTCATTGCCCTCACTATGCGTTTACCAAGGTTGGGGATGGTGGGTCCCTGGTTGATTTCAGGGGCCAGTTTGTCCCTCCATCCTGACACTACACGAGTCCAGGGGTTCCTTATCACAACGAAACGTAGTGCAGTGGTGAAATCGGAGGAATTGGCTGACCCTGTCTGAAATATATAATATCATTTAGTGATGGGGGATTTGACGCCCAAAAAATCAAGCCCTACCTTAATTTTTCGAGTCTTGGGCTAGGTTTTTTGTACAATCCCCAGAAGTGATCGTCAGAAGTGATTGTCAGAAGTGATTGTCAATCAAGAAGAATTATTAATAATAGGTAAGTAACAAATTTAGAAATTAGATGCATGGGAGACCTATACTTACTCATCATTTATACACGAGAATATAGAATTTGAAACTCGGATTACTATATCATACTAGGGCAGGTATAGACTATAGGTACTTAATACAGGTAGTACAGATTTGCAGCGCTTAAACCGACTAAAATAAACACCTTTTTCACTCTGCTGAGCCTGTGTTTATCAAATTCCTTTCCATAATGGATTTTATCAATTTCAGTAGGGTCTATTTCTTCTTTTAATGTCCCTTCTACTCTCATGAGGACTTCCAACCAGTTCGAACAACCCGACTTTGGGATACCTGGGGTCGTTGGGATGTAACTGATATGAGGGAATATTGAGTGATTTAACTTCACCAATTCTTTAGACCATTTTCTGCCCTGAAAATGACGCCAATCTCAACTGCTTCCTGTTTACTTTTGCATTAATAAAAACTGCCAAGACTTCAGGCTTATAAGTAGCATTGTTCTGCATTGTCTGAAGATGATGAGCACGTGCTATTTGAAAGCTCACAATAAAGCTCCTGTCAATTATAGTCTCTACAACACAACCAACATTGTTTCTACATTGTACACTGCACGCTATATAAAGATAATTGAATCACTGTCTGTGTATTGTTTTCAACAGAAAACTTGTCTAGTATGACTATGACAATCATCAAAGATCCTGAGCTCGAAACCGTAATAGCGAATCGCATAATATTTGTGTATCATGTGAACAGTGTACGTGTGTGTTTGGAGCAAATGGTATAACACATTCAATAAACACAGAACAATATTCACAGGGTCACTTGAATTAAATCGCATAACAAACACTTCGTAATTCGTCCTATTGTAAAACACATTGACTAATAATAAGTTTGAAAACACAGAGAAAACATCACGATGAGAACGGTTTATGTGTAAAATAGCAGAGACTCAACAATCTGTATAGTATATAGTGTACTAACACACAGTAACTTAGAAAGGTAGTAAACTTAGTGAAAAATGTATCGCTACTTGGAGAAATGAGAATCATTTGAAATTTCTAGTCACGCATCAAATGATCAGCGTGACACGTACGGCTAACGAATAGTGTGCACGGGAAGACATAATTTCCGAAAATCACAACCCCTTCTTCTCACCCGTAAAGATTGTGTTGATGTTAGGGAACCAGTAGGAGTGTACCAGACGCCTGCATGCCATCCAGTTCTCTGGATTTGGACCACGAGGGAGCCCGAGATAATCCCTGGTTTTTAGTAGCCGCTCCCTCATCCAACCCTCCGATAGATAACCCTCCCATCCGTCATCTTCCGATATTTTATCACTCTTCCATTCGTCATCTTCCGATATTTTATCACTCTTCCATTCGTCATTCTTCGATATTTCATCATTCTCAGATGAAACATCTTCAGATTCTACATCACTCTGTGATGCACCATCTTACGATACTACATCACTGTGTGATGTATGATTTTCTGATGATACTACATCATTCGTCACTTGATCTCTCACTGATGCATCAGTATCCAACACACCACTAACTGCTGATTGGACTTCTCTTTTGAAAACTGACTTCAAGTCTACCTTGAAGGTCGTCCTCCATTCTGGGCAATTCCATGCATACAGAATACAAGCTGTTGCAATACTGAGGAGGAGAAGTGCCAATGTGGTTCTTTGGAGAATAGTTACATATTTCAGTGACATGGCGTAGGATTTTACCTGGAATCAAGAGATCAGGATTTAACTTTCCCCTAGTGGTGTAGTATCACCGAGGTTTATTACACCGTATGTTCATCTTTCCGAATGCAGTATGAGTACCTAGTTATTGGTAGGCTAATGTCATAGAGTGCTGAAGCAACGAGATTATGTCAACCAACCAATGAAGTAATAATTCTCATTTTTCATCACTCGCCAATACGTAGTCATTCGGCTTATACATAGGTGCGAATAATATTTTGCAGTTCCCGAGAAATTTCTTGCAGTTTAGTTTCATTGTAGCTCACTCGGCGGCGCTTCGCACCACCTCATTCGCAAAAGCTAGTAGCAGGTTATAAGGTCGGCATTTTCTACAGGGCACAGCCCCAGGAGCCAGAAGTTCCGAACATGGATATATTGATTGGAACTATAATATTTACTACAAAACCAAAGCCCCCAGAAAAGCCTGAAAAGCAAATTTTCTTGTGAAAATCAAGAAACAAACTGCAATTTGGACAATAACTTTATTGAAAGGCTTGTCTTGAATGCTATGGCACTGGTACTCCAACAAACTGCAGATTTTTCGATTTGATGCAACATCCATGAAATCTGCTCTGCAATCTGAGAAATTTTGCAGTTTGCTGAGGGAATTTGCAGTTCCCGTCAGGACCTCCAGTCACCATATCTGCAGTGGTGGGCTTAAAAAGGAAATTTCCCACATAGGTTACCTCTCAGCCTACAGATTTCCTCGCCCTCCTTTCTTCAATTCCTCTCCTTTCCTCAATTCCTCTTTTTCCTCAATTCCTCTCCTTTCTTCGATTCCTCTCCTTCCCTCGATTCCCCTCTTTTCCTCGATTCCCCTCCTTTGCTCGATTCCTTTTCGCGATTCATTTCCTCAATTCCTCTCCTTTCCTCGCCTCCCTCGCTTTCCTCACTCCCCATTCCCCTCAGACTGGCATTGCAGTGCTACCTCGCCTGTATCCAAGGCTTGGAAGGTCAAGTGCGCAACTTCCCACAGCTCCCAAAGTGCCTCAGACACATCTCAAGGCTCTATTTTGCTGAGGTGAGACGGAAAAACGAAACAAATCCTACTAACTTTTCATATGTATCATTGTCTTGCGACGAAATTGGCGAAAATCAATTGTAACGGTAAATGGTATGACTTGAAAATGTACAATATGCACGGCAGTCAGCACCTGAAAAAGTTTTGTACGGCGATTATCACAAGATATTCGAAAGTTTTTAAATATTTTACTTTCATGTATCTGTCAGTCATTTCAAACTTTTACCCCCAGAATGTGTTTAATTTCAGGAGGAATACGAGAAAGCGGTACACTTCGTTCAGGCGGAAAAGCTCTACTACGAAACAGCGATCCTTAGGTGGGTTTTCTTCCCAAACTGGCCAAGGCGGTAACCCTACGGGAAATAAATAGAGAGACTCGAGACCTATATTGTTCACCAATTAGTCGTAAGATTTTTGGAACCCAATTTTAAACATAGATACCCTAGATATCTCGAGAACCACAAATAGTGGAGAAATGATCGAACTGCGGGTCTAAACGGGATACATCGCTCGGGCTGCGCCCCCGGGAAGTTTCCCAATATGTATCCGACAAGGGCGGGCCTGTGTAGTATACTGCAGAAAGTAGCAGTGTGAAGTCCACAAGTCGTGCATTAATATATTCAGACTCCGTGAGAAATAGGCAGCTCAGATGACGTCATCATCATAGCGAAATGTAGGAAGTTGATGACATTGAAACTCAAACCGCCTATTTTTCGTGAGCGCGAGGTTTAAAATGAGCTATTCGAGGCATTCAGTTCACCCATTTTTCTCGACCGTGGTCCATTATTTGTGAACGTTTGCGGAAGTGTTGAAATTAGAAAAATAATAGTAAGTCTGAGAATTTATCGTACTTTTTCGTGACAGTAGAAGTAAGGAAAGTTCCTTAGAATATATTCTAAGTTAGTTAAATTAATCTTTCACATTACCAATGTGATGGGAATTTATATGCAAAAACATAATATTATATACTGTATTACTGCTTTTTCTTTTATTATTAAAGATTTCGCGCCACTGAAAGAAATAAACTTTCTAAACTGGTGAGTTGTGACATTCTGGGGAAGACGAAAAAGCTTTTACAGGATGATTAGAAACAGTATAAGCAGTGTTATTACAAACAATGAAATGAATAGATTATAAAGCATTTATAATGTTCCGTCAACATTCATTGTCAAACCTTTGAAGAGAACAAATAAAATTAATAATACAGTTAATACAGCATGAGCTGTAACCGACTACACTAACGTGCAATTTGAAAGTTAAATGGAATACTCAGTTCATCGAAACTATTGTACACAATTTAGGATCTTGGCCGAGGGTGGCTCTGATTTGTCTTCAAGAATGGAGGAGGTAAACTCGGAGCTTGTTCAATAGTCAAGTATCACTTTATCTATCAAGGTGTTACACAGCGATAAACACGTCATACATCAAACCCAAAAGCCTACTCACATACTGCTCACTCACACTCACTGACACGCACTCCTCGCTCTCTCTAGCCATAACAAACGTACTAACTCACTCCTCGCATTACCCACTCACATTGATCATTAAGGTGACCGAGATTGGCCAAAAAGTACCCAAAAACTGACTATTGTCTACATTCCAAAATAAAAAGTTAAAGAATTAGACGTCCTTCTATAATTTTCAAAATTAAAACTTCCTCGTGACACAATTTTCATGAAGTATATTTCCCATAGTCCTTGACATTTCATTGTCCATGATGTTTTATTGTCCTTGACATTTCATTGTTCATGATATTTCATTGTCCATGAAATCAATACTGAGTCCATATTTCAGTTTCACGCGCAACGCAATGTTCGTGTGTGTCACTTTTTAAAATTTTCAAGATAATTTGCTACCCAAAATTTTAAAATCAATTCAAAAGAACATTAATCACATGCCTCACTGCTCTATCTCACTTATGGCACGCTTCACAATCTCACTCTCCCTCTAAACATACAAACATGAAGTTACCACATAAAATTGAGAAACTTTCACATATAAATCATTTTCCCAAGTATTTTGGCTCGATTAGCGAGCATACCGGACGTAGTGTGAAGTTCATCCCATGTCCCTTCTTTTCCTTTTACGCCCTCTTCTGTCTTCAACCGTATCATACCCCACACCCCGTTGCACCTGCAGCCGCCATCGCCACACCCACGTTATCAGGCACTGTATCCCCAGAGAGACCACCACCGCCATAACACCAGTTACCACGTGGTTCCAAATACTGCCTCCCGCTCGACATCTCTCTTCTTCCATGTGTCCTATTAATTCCTCCTGGCTTTTGATTGCCTGTGCCATGTCGGAGACATTCACCCACTTAAGTTCTTTTGTCTTTTCTTCTATCAATCGCCTCCAGTCCGTCATATTCTCCAAATTGAGTTTAATGGACATGGATGTATCTTTGGGCCCCCTAAATAGCTCATCCCCAATTATGACTTCCATACCAGGTTCAAACTCCAAAAACAAAACGTTATGGTCAGTTTTGTTCATGCTGAGTAACTTCCCATTTGGGTAGGAGCTGGTTGACTTAACCTCCGCCTGGGTTCTTATGAACAATCCATTTCTTGTTTGGAGGATTTTGTCATTGCATTCAATCCTTCTCAAGTCACAATCGGATGTATCCTCTGACAAACATGCGGCTTTCTTTCGGGCCATCTTCTCTGGGCACATGTGAACATTTTCCTTGACCTCGCAGTCCAGGCTGTCGTGGGTGTACCAGGATGTATTGTTTTGGTACACTGTATCGGGAAGAACTAGTTCCCAACAGCCCTGCCCTACTTGTATCCCAGTCTGATAGATATCATAGAGCGGATACACATCATGCAAGGTAAGGTTTGGTATTACCAAAACCAAGTGAGTGGTAAATGCATCTTCATCAATTGCTACCTCTGATACAAACATTCTACCAAACTGGTATACCAGTGATGGATGGTTTTGGTAGATTGATTTCCGTAGGAAGGTATTATTGCTCAGGATATGGTTTAAATGTTCATTAGTAACCAGCATTGGTGTTATGAGCCCATCTTTTGATCCAGATATGATGTGGTTAAACACAATGTTGGTGTAACTCATCCATTCCATTAACCTACGGTTGTCTGAGATAGCTGCAATCGTAGTTCCCAGGTCACATTGCAATCCTTCCATGTCCTCAATTTCCCTTTGCTGTAGCGATTTGACTACTTTAAGGACCTTCTTATTGAATGTTATCATTTCTTTGTTAAATCTGATTTGATCTTCACTGAATTTTCTGAAGTCTTCCTCTAGTGAATTCACATGGCTTTTCATTTTCTGTTGTTCATAAACAGTAAATCCTGTTACCATCGCCATGAATATACCAGAGGCAACACCCCTTTTCTTTCTTCTTCTATTACCCTCGGTGCCTCTTTTAAGTCTGCTCCACATGCTCATTACTGATCTATTGAAGTCTTCTTGCAGTCTATAGGTTAATGGATCTTTGGACCTACTATTAGCGCAGAACTCCGTCTTGTTTCCTTCCGTCATGCATTCTAGACTCAATTCCAATGAATCAGGGCTCGGTATCAGATACTGTTCCTCAACTGGCTTCCATCTGAGATAACACCTTCCCTCTGGACTCATTCCAATTGCCTCGCACGTCTTTTCTCCAAAGCATCGCCTGAGACATTTAGTAGCAGCATCCTTCAAGTTATCTTTGTCATTACTGTCTTCTCTAATTAAGTACATTAATGGGTCCCTTGGAGACAGGTTTAATTTCCTACAGGGAGATTCCCAATGTAGCCAACTAGCCCATTTCACGTTAGAGTAGCTACAATCTCTCCCACAAAGTCTTTCAACATCTATTATGGGGTTGGAAAGTTTAACAAATAAGCTTGTGTATGTGTTTCCTGCCTTTTTAGTTACCAATCCATTTTTTAACAGTAGTACTCCTTTTTCCTCCATTACAAGCATATCATCTGAGCCCATCTCTGTGTGGGCATGTGTACTTAGTATCGTTCCAATTAGTAACCACAACATCTGAAATAAACTTCGGTTAGACGATCATTGACATGATTTCGGAGGTACTAGGTACTGGCCAAGTACCCAGCTATCCCTCATTCTTGGGCCCAAGAATAATTTTGATCACAGTTTTTGTGCATGTCAATTATCTTATCATATTTTCCAAAGTATCACTTTTCTACTTTATTCAATGTCACATTCTTATGATCACATTCTCACACTTTTCTATAATATTCAACTTTATACACTATATTTCCAATACCATACTGATTGGTAATGATTCATAATCATTCAAGGCTCACTATACATTTTATACACTTATCGGCTAACTTTCCCTGATCACCCCACAATACTTACTCTGTCTTATCTGTATCCAAGTGCACTATTATCAGATATTACTTATTCCACATTGCTATTTGAGTCTTTGAGTACACAGTTCTACAATCCATAATTCGTGATGCTGCTTTTTTCCATGATATTATTCGACTTTTTTCCCATCATCGAATTACTCTCTGTCTCCTTTTCCTGTTATTCTGATGTTACAACTATTTCCTGTCCACGGTGAGTTGATTGTTTGACTTTCCTATTTTCCCAGTTTGGAAATTCCTCTGGCCCTTTTCTGTACCGAATCTGGGTTCTTACGACATCACTTGATTGCTACTAAATTCTACCAGTATTATTCCACCTCAGGGGGGTTGAAGCATGTTTCACAGGGCTGAGCACCCAGGGCTGTGGTCTTTGCCCCATTGCAGTGTCACTCTCTAACTGCACCAATTGTTTCCACCCACTCTGCAATAGGCGGCCGACTGTCTCAGAGTCAGAATCAGAGGAGGATGGAGTTCCTATGGACCATGGCGAAGCAGAGTTCCCATTTTTTATTGTTATGATAGTGTCTCTTTTCATTAACTCCCTTTTTATTTTGAAACATATATATACATGTATGAGGGGAGGGTTTCATAACCTGTGGTTGTCTTTTCGTTCTCTGTTCAAGACGTGATGAGTGTGTTTTCTTTTTGAGTGAACTGTTGAGACCTTAATCTGATTTAAACCCTTTTTATTAGGGCCATTTTCTGAGAATGCATTGCATTTAACTCTTTTTGAAAATATACTCTTTGTAAATGTGAATTTGTATCCACTTGTCATTAAACAGAAATTCTACTTAAACTGTAGCTCATCTGTTATTTGGACATGATCTGAACTTTCCTATCTCTTGCTCCCTAAATGACCCAATCCTCTCCATGTTAGTCAATTCCATACTTTGAGAACCTCTACCTTATTAGCATAAATCAAAATGAACATATTCTTGAATAATTGGTGCCAATGCAATATGCACAGACATGCTCCATCCTGACATATTTTGAAACCCAATGAAATTTGATCCAATATAGTCCATAAACAAGCCAAATTTCATTCCTTTCGTATTCAACATTGCCATGTAGTCCTTCATATAAACCTCACACTACACACTACATAGGTATCCAATAATATGATTACCATCTTTAAAATTCCCATCTTTAAAATTCCCATTCTTCCATTATGTCTTCATTATAGTTAATCTTTGGCTTTCCAACATTCCTAGCAGATCTCCTGGGTGCTTCTGGCACAAGTTTAGACAAGAGTTTCCTTACTGGGAAACTCAATGATTCTTTCAGTTTCTTTCCACGTCCCTTTCCTTTAGATGACGATTTCCATGGAGGGGTAGGCAAATGTTCAGTATATCTGGGTTTCTTGTAGCGATGTTCCAGGTTGCCAGTGGAAGAAGTGCTTGGTAGTTGGTCCTCTTGCCCACTACCTCTGCTGCTCATTCTTGGGTCATTCGGTGGTAGCTCTGTTCCCTTAGTAGTGTCTGTGCCTGTAGACTGTTCTTCTGGTACCCTTCCTGATGATGCCTCTGATGCCTTTGTTGATACTTCTCCAGATGTTTCAGTCCTTGTAGATACTCCACTCGATGCCCTTGCCATTGATGATGCTCCTTCCGAAAGTTCTCTGCTTGTTGATGATCCATTTGGTGATTCGCCTCCCAGTATACTTGTCGATGATCCTCTCTCTGAGCTCCTTGGAGGGGTGATAACTACCATTGGAGGGATTTGTGGTCCTGACACTGGTCCCATGACATCCCCTCTTGATCTCTGTCCCTCTCCAGAGTAATGGTTCACTGGTCCAATGCTGGGATATGCTGATACAGTTTTGCTGGCTTTTTCTTTAGGAACTCCATGGTCCTTTGCTGAACTCCTGAGTGACATAGTTTCCTGCTTTCTCTCAGCTGGGATCTCGTCGCCAAATCTTTCAACAAATTCATCAGATTCACTGTCCCCACTGGAGCTCTCCTCTGTTGTGGTACTTCCTTCCTCGTCATCTGTGATCCCTGCTGGACCTTCTTCAGTAGCAGTCCTGGCCAGTTGATCTCTCATGTCTGAAGGAATCTTACGAAGGTGATTCCTGTGGGCTATTCTAACAATGCCATCTTCTTCTCTCTTTATATGATAGTTGTGGTCATTCACACTCTTCATTATTTCATAGGGTCCTGTCCAGCAAGATGAGAGTTTCTTATATTCATTCTGTGGGTTGATTGGTCTGTATAATAGGACTCTATCTCCTTTCTTCAGCTTTACACAAGTCTTGTTTCTGTCGAAAACTTTCTTCTGCAGGCAATGAGTCAGCTCCAGGTTTTCCCCCGCGATTTCAAAGATCTTTTTCAATTCCCTGTAGGTAGCATCCACTAGATGGTCTTCACTCTGATAGTATTCTGTAGTTCTGCTATCGAAAACAATGTTATCCAAGCCAGGCATCTCCCTGCCTGTCATTAACTTATGGGCACTGTAGCCAGTGGATCGATTTACAGCAGAATTCACAGCTAGGGACAGCATTGGCAGTTTTGTCTTCCAGGTATGGGGTTTGTCCTCCACCAACTTTGAGAGCAAATCTATCAGCACTTTGTTGAATCTCTCTGCACTCCCGTTTCCCTCTGGGTGGTAAGGGGAACAATACTTTTTCTCAATCCCCATCAAGTTGTAAACATGTTGCATGATTTCAGATTCCTTGAAGTTCTTTGCATTATCAGACACCAAAATCTCAGGGGGTCCCCATAAACAAATCCAGTTCTTCATCAATGCCTGTGCGATTGTCTTTGCCTTCTCGTCCTTTATCACTGAAAAATTGGCCCATTTCGTGAATCTATCTACCAGAGTCAAGACCTTACTTTCCTTAGTACCTTTCTTGATTCCCACTACATCCATTGCAACACACAGATTTGGGTACTTGTATATGTAGGGTTTTAATGTGGCCGATTCCTTCTTTTGATACTTCAAATTCACTTTGAAGCATGGGCTACAGGTCCTACAAAACAGCTTTATCTCTTCAAAGTAGTTCGGGAAGTAAAATTTTTGGAGAATTCTGTCCCTGGTCTTATCAGCTGCTAAGTGACACCCGGCTTTCTCATGGTAGAATCCTATCACTTTCCTTACTGCGCTCCCTGGCACACAAATAAGATATCTGGCTGTCTTTAGTTTCTTCGATAAGTATTTCCTACATAGCAGTCCTTGCTCATTGATATATAGCAAATCCAACTTATTTGCATACTGCCTCTCCTGATAACTGAGCATTGCCGGATCCCCTACTTCTTCTTCACCAGTCACCCATCTTTTCACCTTATTGAGCAATTTATCTGATTTCAGAGTCTCCAAGTACTCTTCATTCCCAATGTGTATGGCGGGGGTCACATGCTCTGGCTCTTTATACAACTGGTTATGGCATTCTGTAGTCTCGTCTGCTGGTTTCATTGGTTTTTTCCCTGTAGCAGGTGATGTCTCGTCTTCTGAAGAGGGTTCTTTGTTTTGTTCACTGATTGTCATGACTGCTTCTGGGCTTTTCTCCTTGAAAGAGGTCCTCATATGATCAAATAATTCTGACGACTTCTTGGGTAATCGGGATAGGCTGTCTGATACCACGTTGTCCTTCCCTGCTATGTACTTGATGTCAAAGGTGAACTGGGAGAGCTCTATGCTCCATCTGAGGACTGCATTTGAGGTGCACTTCCTAAGGGCCTTTTCGAACATTAGGGCTTGGCAATCAGTGTGCAATGTGAACTTTTTTCCAAACAGATAATACCTCAGCCTATCCACTGCACTGTATATAGCATAGTACTCTTTCACGAAACTTGCCCAATGTTGCTGTCCTGCTGTGAAGCTTCTTGACCCATAACATACTGGATGCAGCTTCCCTTCCTCATCATACTGGGCCAAGTAGAACCCAGTGGCCACATCCGAAGCATCAGTGAATAGGTGGAACTCTTTCTTCTCATCAGGCCACGCTAACACTGGGGGTGTAGTCAATGATTCCTTCAAACTATTGAAACTGTTTTCTGCATCTTCATCAAATATGAACTCTGTCCCTTTAATTAGGAGCTTTCTCAGCCCTGCTGATTTATCTGCAAAATGAGGGACAAATTCTCTGAAATAGCCAGCTAAACCAAGGAACTTCTGCACTTCCTTCCTTGTTTTAGGTTGCTCCAAATTTATTAAGTCTCCCACTTTGTCCATATTTGCACTTAGCCCCTCTTCTGTCAACTTGCAACCCAGATAAGTAACATGGTCTTTAAACAATTTTGTCTTGTCGCTTCTTATTTTGAGCCCGCCTAATTGAAGTCTTTCAAATATTATCTGCAGATTCCCTAACATTCCTTCCACTGTCTCACTGCCACTGATGATGTCATCAAAGAAATTACAACAGACATCCTTCTTCACATCTTGAAATAACCTGTCTGTCAGCGACTGCAAAGCTGTGCCTGAAGATTTCATCCCCATTGGAGCCCGTGTGAATCTGTAGCTTCCGATGCCATTCACCCATATCGTAGTATAATCCCTGGACCTTATGTCTAAGGGAATCTGAAAATATGCGCTCGAAAGATCCAACACGCTGAAATATTTACATCCAACCCAGATATTCCTTGTTTCCCAAACTGTGGGTACGGGGTGTTCGCAGTCTTCGATCATATCGTTCAATGTCCTCAGATCAGCTGTAAACCTCTGTGTCCCATCTTTCTTCTTCACTAACACCAAATTACTCCGATTCTTACTGGTGGAAGGCTCCAACACTCCCATGTCAATGAGGTCTTTCATTGTCTTTTTGGCTTCAGCAAATTTATGCATGGGTATAGGTCGATTTTTATTTATCACCAAACCCTCTTCCTTCAGCTTTATCTTGTGCACATACATGTTGGTGAGTCCAATTTCTTTCTTCGAGATGGAGAAAACCTCATGATATTCTTCTATTAACTCCTTTGCCTTTTCCTTGCTCTCATCTGTCAAGAGCTCATTATCGTCCAGCTTCAGTTGATTCCAGATCTCCTGGACCCGTCTATCTTTGGTCCATAACCAGGTTGCTGCTTCCTCCCTCATTTCTGTCTTATCCACTTCAGAAATAGTGCCCACAATCTCATTCTTTTTCATCATATAAGGGTCTTTGGCTTCTATTAATACTTCTATGACATCATCACACACATTCACCACAGATGGCCTTTCACATTCCCACTTTCCCTCTACTGGCTGGTATACAAATGATCCAGGGAGATTGATACTTTCACTTTCCACTACACAAGTAAGGAGCGTTTTTCCATGCAGCCTTTTATCCATTACACTCCGAATGACCCCTTGGGTTCTCATACTCGATGGTTGAATCAATGGTACCATCCTGTCTCCACATTTCATGGTCAACGTACCATAGTCTAGTGTAGCCGCAGAACTGATCAGAAATTCATTGCCTAGAATTATGTCTTCAGAGATTTCTGCAACTATCATATTCAGTTGGAACTCCATATCGACATCCATCAACATTTTAAGACCTTCGACTCTTCCCCAAGTTTTCAGATAATCTCCTGATGCCGATTTTAGCTTTTCTTCATGATCCGGGGTATATTTGATCACTTGATCATTCTCCATCAACTGGTCGAATAATCTCTTAGATATGATGTTTGTGCTACACCCTGTATCAACCAAAGATAATCCACATAGTCCTCCAATCACCAGTTTGATGTATATATTTCCCCCACAAAGGTTCACTTCGCCGGGTCCACTCTGACTTCGATTTCCTGTACCTCTTCTATTCTCCTGAAACCTGACTCTCCTGTCGTATTCCCCAAAGTTCTCAATGGGACTGGTCCTGTTCTCATACACAGACCTAGTTTCCTGATTTCTTCCATTCGGATTGGAGGAAGTAGTCACGTCCTGTCCTACTAGGCTGTAACTGTTTCTCTGAGTATTACTTTGCTGATTGTTACTCATAGATTGGCTTCTTGAAAAGTTTTCCAGCAGCTCTCTAAGACCATTTATGTAGTCTGCATCATTACTTCCATATCTTGAATCCACAGCTCTCACCTCTGATCCTCTGCTATTCCTGTCACCTCTGAATCCCCCACTGTTGGTGTATCCTGTGCTATTGTTCCATGCACCACCATCTCTTCTTCCTGTTGGCATTGTTCCCTCTTCGTCGATGGCAATCCCTAGCCCAGTGTCCAGTACCACCACAGTTGAAACAAGCTTGGCACTCGTCTGAACGATGATTCCTCCTTCCGCAATGTCTACACGGCCCCAGGTAGTGTGTTCCTAAGTTTTGACTGGCAGAGGGTTGTGACCAACCCCCTCTATCTGAATGATTATTAGCTGCCTCTGTTCTGCCCCAATTTGGAGGTGGAGATAAGCTTGATCCCCTGACTTGTGGCACTGGTTGGTAGCTCTGGTTTCTACCCCCTTGAAATCCGGTTGAACCTCCATTGTCTTCAGCTGTGGGAACAGGTCGCTCCTCCTCTCTGCTGCGGATGGTGAATATGTCTTCCAGGCTTCCTACCTGGTTCCTCATGGAGTTAACCCCATTCTGCTTCCTGCCAGCTATGTTTGTCTTTCTTACGTTATAGATGCCTTCCAAACCCATTGCATGTTTATAAGCAGAGTCGAAGTCGTCCTGCTGTTCTTTGAGTAAATCGTAAGCTATTTTGTCATCGTACAGACCCTTCATGAAAATCTCCAGCAGCAACCTGTCTTTCAGCTCATCATCCTCTGAACCATAGGCGAGGTCTGCCTGGTCAATTAACCGTGTTGCGAAATCCGTGACAGACTCCGCTTTATTCTGCTGCATATCAAAGAGTAACATCTTAGCCTGAGCTCTAGCTTCACTTCCACTCAATATTTCTGCAAGTTTTTCGTAACATTGGGTAGGGTTCCGGAAATCTGCTTCAGTTAGCCGTAGAGTCTCCACTCTCCTCTGGGCCTTCTCGTCCAAGCAGCACAACAGGTTCTCTATCTCCCGCTCAGGAGGGATGTTGGCAGCCTTGGCAAATATCCTGAAACTGTTCAGGAAGCTCCTGAAATTATCCTTGCCCAAGTGAAACTTCGATGGCTTCATAACCGGGTGTCTGTTACTCCGAGACTCCACTAGCTGTCTGCCCAAAGCTTCTATCTGCCTTTCAAGATCTCGACGTCGTTCCTGCTCGTCTAGCCGTCTTTGGAGTTCTGCCAATCGAGCGTCCATCCACTGTCTGTCTTGTTCTCCGATGTGACGGGCTCCTTCCCTTCCAGGATCTCCGAGCATCCCTCTCTCGTGTATAGGGGGTCCTTCTGCAAACCGGGCATCCTCAAACACTGGTGGGCCATCATCTGCCATCCTCACGTGGTATTGGTAACCAGCTGGGTAGCCATATCCACCTCCTATCCTCAAGTGTGGGTCATCATTCCCAGGTAAGACGTTGCCTCCTCGTCCAACATTGCCTCCTTGTAATACACCACCCCCTCGCCGGGCATCCCCTCCTTGCTGGCCCCCGTTCCGTCTCTGCTCAGGTAATGGGGCATTTTGTCCACCAGGTCGGTCTTCTTCTCGAGGAGGAGCGTTTGGTTCTGGATCCTCCTCGGCTCTATGTCCACGTCCTGCTCCACCTTCCAAAACGCCTGCAGGTTGATCTTGTTGTAACTCTCCGTCCGCCATTGATGATTTACAACTCCTCTGTCAGCTGCTTCACAACACAATGATTCAGATGGCAATTGAAACACAACTACGAAACTTTCGATTCGATTTCAAGCAATGGAGAATTCAATCGTATTTTGTAGTGGTCACTGACGAGTTACTCACGCAACTCCTCTGTGCTTCACTCTTAATTTATATGAAAGCGAGTACTGTGTACTCACACGAACCCCGGGTTGACCCAATCTCGAAGTTTCGTGCTGAAGTAGAAAATCCGGTAGCCACAAACTAAGATCTTGATACTGGAAGTTGAATCATGTACGACATAACACGCTGCTGGATCACGATTGTAATTCAAAACACTCACCACGGTTCCAGTACTGTACTTGTAAAACCAGCTCCTCTCGTTCACTGTCTGATCGTCCAATAAATCTCCTCCAGTCCTTGTTACACCCCGCGTAGGTCCGGAAAGTAGCACGCCAGTTGTACACAATTTAAGATCTTGGCCGAGGGTGGCTCTGATTTATCTTCAAGAATGGAGGAGGTAAACTCGGAGCTTAATCAAGTATAACTTTATCAATCAAAGATGATACACAGCGATAAAAACGTCGTACATTCAACCCAAAAACATACTCACACCACTCACTCACACGCACTCCTCGCTCACTCTAGACATAACATACGTACTAACTCACTGCTCGCATTACCCCACTCACACTGAACATTAAGGTGACCGAGATTGGTCAAAAAGTACCCAAAAACTGACTATTGTCTACACTATGATGGACATGAAAGAAAAGATCAAAACGAATGATGGTGATCAACGATCAACTTGATATCACATCATTCAATTTCAATGCGCTGTATGTTATACACCAAATGGAGTTGATTTTCTTGGAAAATATAAAATTCTGCGGAAATACCCTAACATGAGGTTTAAATGATGGATGACATGTTCTCGATATGTCTATCCGATCTATTCTCAAGAGTACTTAATATCATTGGGTCGTGTGAAAGTATACCAATAACCCCCTACTGACCCCCTTACTAACAGCCTGGTGAACACCTGCTGACCCCCTACTGACCTCCTGCTGACCCTTACCACCCCCTGGTGAACCCCTACCGACCCCCTGATGAACCCCTACTGACCACTTTCTCATCATTATTTTAACATTTAAAGTGCTTTTAGATGTTCAAAATCACTCATGATAAATGTTAAAACAATGATCAGAAAGTGGTCAGTAGGGGTTCACCAGGGGTCAATAGGGGCTCACCAGTGGGTCAGTAGGGCCAGGGGTTCACCAGGGGGTCAGTAGGGGTTCACCAGGGGTTCAGTTTGGGTTCACCAGGGGTTCAGTTATGGGGTCAGGGGTAAACATTCATACGACCTATCATTACGATACGAACGTCTGCCATCCCTGACGATGGGGGCGGAGGCTGAAGCACGGAATTTATCAGAAAATTTGCTGGAAACAATTAATTAGAAATTAATAAATGCTGCACTAACAACCGCTTGAAAAAAGTTATAATGACCTTATGGAAACGCTCACACGTCTGCTTAGGTAAAAGATTTCTCTCATGGAAGAATGTTTTCTTATCTTGGATCATTTCCATGTAACGATTTCCTGAGTACTTCGACGCACCTCCATAATCGAATTTACAGTAGTTTTGAGGTCACGGACAGAATAACCGGGAGTTTAATGGCACATAACTTAGACTGCTTGTCGAGTTTCTTGTCGTTAACAGACTGAAGTTTGGCAGCCAAATGTTGGACACCTTAACTTAAGCTAACTTTAACAGGGAAAAGCAGAGGTTTAGTAGGTAACCAACATGATGAACATTGCAAGTTCTCAACTCGTTTAAATTACTGCATGATGAAAAATGGCCCAAGAGAGGTCCAAATCAGTTAAATTAATACTCACCAAACAATATCAGAATGTTTGGGTTTGCTATTAAGGTATTGAATTTGGCATTTTAACGATGAATAGAGCACCACTTTCACTGAAAAGCACCACTGCAGATATGGTGACTGGAGGTCCTGACGGGAACTGCAAATTCCCTGAGCAAACTGCAAAATTTCTCAGATTGCAGAGCAAATTTCTTGAATATTGCATTAAATCGAAAAAACTGCAGTTTGTTGGAGTGCTATAGCATTCAAGATAAACCTTTCGATAAAGTTATGGTCCAAACTGCAGTTTGTTTCTTGATTTTCACAAGAAAATTTGCTTTTTCAGGCTTTTCTGGGGGCTTTGGTTTTGTAGTAGATATTATGTTCCAATCAATATATTCATGTTCAGAACCTCTGGCTCCTGGGGGCTGTGCCCCCAGACCCCTGCCCTGTAGAAAATGCCGACCTTATAACATGCTACTATCGCTTTTGCGAATGAGGTGGTGCGAAGCGCCGCCGAGTGAGCTACAATGAAACTAAAGTGCAAGAAATTGTTCAGGAACTGCAAAAAATATTATCTGCACCTATGCCCAAAAGTAGTGCTCCACTGTCAAAATGTATTTATTTAATACACATTCCGAAAGCCACATTGAAGTGACCATGTCAATTGTGAAAGTATCTAAGAACATAGGTATCAAATCAATTGATAATAATCATGTAAATTATAAAGATTATAACATTGAAAACAAACATTATATTCAATCTCAAAACATTCCACGGAAAATGGCACCTACTCAGTTTTTACATATATGCGTATACCTGGATCACGCGCTGTTCGTAGTCCTTCTTCTTGATGTTCTCATGCTGTGCATAAACTGATCTTATGTCCCGGTCTTTGTATGAATCAGCATTGGGATGAAACACCCTGACATCAAACATGGTCTTCTGGAAGGGTCCCACAGAAATTAATTCTCACCAAACAATGTCAGAATGTTTGGGTTTGCTATTAAGCTATTGAATGGCATTTTAACTTTTTAACGATGAATAGAGCACCACTTTCACTGAAAAGTGAAAAGTAGTGCTCCACTCTCAAAATGTATTTATTTAATACACATTCAGAAAGCCACATTGAAGTGACAATGTCAATTGTGAAAGTATCTAAGAACATATCAAATCACTAATACAGCGATATTCTTTGATCTTTTCAATGCGTTCTTATATGTTTTATCGTGTTCAACTGAAGAATGAGAAGAGAAAGTGATTTGAGAAAGTAGTGTGAAAACCGTTAGATTCGAACCAGATGGGTTTTACAACTTTACAACTATCAAGTCTTGCTTTACCGATTACATCTCTTTACTGACTATACCCTCCATCTCTAAAAACACAGAATTAAGCAGTGGTCAGTGACATGCTCTGTTTCAGCTTCATCAGAAGACTCACCGAACAGACCAGTGTCAGAGGAAGATGAAGATGAGACCGACGACTTGAGGTCTCTGATGATATGCAGAGCTCAGGAGTTCGAACAGCTAGCGGACATGTGTCTACACAATAAGAAGTTAGTTTTTGGGGTATAATACCGATTTTTGCTGAATTTGTCGTAGCACTAGAAATCGAATTTATTCTCTTTGGTTTCATTTTACGTCGCTTGTTTGATTTTCTACCCGATTTAACACAGTATTTGTTTTCAGTGTTGGACTGGCCCTTGACTACATAGGAAAGGTAATTTATAATCATTCCTCGGAAAAGGGTAATTCTTAAGAATTGCTGAATTCTGTTAAGTTACATCATTCGGTAATTGTTACTGGCTTTAACATATTCGGACCAGTAAAATCATAATCGACACTGACATGTGTCCTTAAATTCAACGATTTGCCACATGACACAACTTTGTGTCGTTGTTTATGTAGCGCGCAAATACATAAATTTACAAGTAACGTACGTTCATTTTGCGCGCATTTGCGATTTCAATAAACAATTTAATTTTATTTATTTAGAAAATTTGACGATTAGATGGTATCATAAAATTCCGATCATCACTGACGGTTTGGAACATCTCAAATTTGACATTAAACGTTTGTCAGGCCGCTAAGATTAACGAAGCCGTTTACGGTAAGAACGACGTTACCAGTCGCCAAAGCTACGAGAAATTCTCGTACATTTACGCGGAGGCGGGCAAGCTTCAGTACAATGGTGAGTGGACGTTTGTGTATACATTTGTGTATACACTATACATTCGTAATGTATTTTATGTATAGCCATCTGTTCATCAACCGTAACCAAGAGTTACGGATCATTAGATTTTGTGCCCCTATGCGTTAAATGCCCTAAATTAGCAATTATCGGAGTTGCGCAATGTATTGAACTTACCTCATGGACAATAGGCATCTTGGAAGAGATTGTAATTGCTCTGCACTTTTCGAAGAAAGCGAGCCGCAGTTTTATTGAAGAGAAACCAACCTAAAATCAATATAGTATCAAGGTACAGCGATTCTCCGAACCGCTGGCCGGTCTCCCTTTTGTGTAAAGAAGGATTATCCTTGAATGATACCGGTTTTATATTATCTCATCGAAGTTTGTGTGTTTATATGTCTTCAAATGATATCATTTCTTCAGATGCTTTGAAGCGGTTCCAGAGGAAGCAATGTGTAACTAAAGTAGTGAACGATGTGCCTCAAGCGGAAGGTATGTGTAATGACTGAAGAGGGATTAATTTGTTTTCTTTTGACTCTGTTTATACTGATAAACTATGTTTTTTAATGACAATAAATTTCGTCCTCCTACGATATCTTCCGGTCTCAAATTTGATAGTAATTAGTAGTTTGTGAATGAGATGAAGTTGAGGAACATTTTTACACTCAACACGTTAGAAGAAACAGTGATCACAGTACAACTTTCTTGGCTACAAAGTTTCCGTGGCGAACTCCGGATAGTTGGGTGTAATACATCAACAAAACGTTTATTATCTCGGCAACTCACTCACCCTCTTCACCTCAATGAAACTTTATTGTTATCTCGGCAACTCACTATCTCTTTCAGAAGAGATCTTCACCCCTGAGCAGTCCCTAACCCAGAAGATATTCAGCCTTACTCTCCTCCTCATCTTCTTCGTTATCATCCTTATAGAGGTAACAGCCGTGTTGCGACTCTCAAATTTCAAGACGCTCTTTGAAAGATACCTAGGTTTTTGAATTCAGGGGTAATGACATTGGATTATGTCAAGTTTTCCAATTAATACAGCTTTAGCTAGCCTGTAGCACAGGCCTAAGTGCCGGAACTTTGAACGAGAAATTTGCTCTATTAGCAATCATGGATATGTGTGTACACATAAAAATACGTAAAAATACTGTACTTTCGACAAAGATACTACGGAAAATAAGTTTGGTGAACTGCAAAATGCGCGTGTTATCAATCCCTTCGTCTATCGATGCATGTGCATGCGTACACAGATTCCCTCACCCATTCCTTCAGGTTACGTTGGTCATCCTGAGTTTCTCCAAAGGATACCTCTACATCCCAAGCACAGAGGAAGCTTCCAACTTCTTCCGTTACATGTGGTTCAAGTTCCTAGGTCCGGGAGAACTGTAAACTCAGAAAAGACATGCAGTGGGAACACTGGGAAGTGGGAACACTGTTGTGTAAAGTGTGGAAAACTTTGTTCCTGCAAATCATCAGTATTTTGATCGAGTGTCTGCAGTATCATTCATCTTTATTGATTCTGATATGTTGAAAATGCCTCCTTGCCTTTCAACAATAATCTCTGGCTCGGGTCATATACTTGAAGGAAAAAATAATGGCATTCTGTATTGTAGCAGTGTAATTGAACTTATATCTGTAAACTTATTGTATAATATTATTTGCATGCCCTAATAATTTTAATAATATGTTATATTTGTGTACTAATTGCACAACTAGTTAATTAGTTCGTTAATTAATTAGTTAATGCGTGTGTAGTGTGTACTGGTTACTTTATGGTTATCTTATATAATGTGTATTGATTTTTACTAGTATGATCACGTAAATTTTATTACTAATTCAAGTTTTAAAGATACTTACTTACAATACCAAAGTATTTTTAAATTTTCTCAAATCAACTTTTAAGGATAAAAGAAAGGCGATGCTGATTTCTGAGCTTCATGAATTTGATAGTTTTTAACGTTTTGATGAACGTTGTACAGGGTTCCCAAAAATGAGCTCGGAAAAATGGGAAATTTTTCAGGACTTTTTTCAGAACATCATGTTTTGGGATGAATCTTTTTCAACGAAGTATAAATCAGAGCTCATTCACGGATTGTTCCTGTACTGTTTGATTACATTCTTTAATCTTTTTACATAAGGTGATCAGTTTAAACTTTAAAGAGGTTGTTATTTGCTATCTTTGGTTATGGAGTTTGTATTTTAATTGATTTCTAAAATATATGCAGTTATGATAGTGTAGTGGTTTGTTACTTGATCGTGTGCTATAACGGTGACATTTCGAACTGGAGTTTGCGCGTTTTAGTGTACACAAGAGACGCGTCTTTTGTGCGTATCTTTTGTGTACACAAAAGACGCGCAAACTGCAGTTCGAGCTGCCCCTGTAATTCGACCAGAAAAAGAGATTGGAGAGTTTTAACCACCCTCCGAGATCAAAACCTCATATTCCCATGATCTGCCTGTCTTTGCATCTTGAGGTTGTCAAACTGTAGCAATTTTTTATTGTTTTCATGGATGTGCTTGATATGAAAGTGCCTTGTATTTGATTAATTAATATTTGATTGTCTTGGAATTTTTCATGATGTGATGTAAGTCATGCGTCATAAAACACCTTATATAACTATGAATATGCTTATATTTACTATGTATTTTTAAGTAGTAATTAATTGTCTATTCATTGCTGTTTTCATTTCATGACTCAAGGGCAAAAAAGTTGTGATGACCTGAGCCTGTGATTGCATTTAAATCCTGAATTTCGTTCCCATACGATACTGTAACCAAACTATTTTGGTATTCTGAACTCCGCCTAACCTTGATACCTTCCCAGTATTAGCTCATGTAACTCCTGCACCTTGGATGCGCGGCTGAGAAGGTTGCACGTGGGCAGCTGTCTGTAGCACGTGGGTGCCTGTCTGCGCTGTCTGTCTCTGATGTCATGGCGGCAGTGTGTCGAGGAGGACCCAGAACAGCGAGACTTGGAGCTGAGCCAAGGATGCCAGTACTACAACCGCCATGTGCCTCTCGTGCTGCAATGCGGCCCAACGTAAGTTCAAATACCAATTACTTTCTAAACCAAACAAAGCGCGCTCTGTGAAGGCGGATTGCTATTTTGTATCATGTTCCTGATCGATAAACTTCATTCTCTGTTTATGACCAAATGTTAAAATGACCTAGGGCGTACACTTCATCATTCATAAATTCTGACTTTCAATCTTCGCAGATGTGGGATTGCTCTTCTCACTTCACTGATTCTCAAAAGGAGCCACACTAAAGATGTCGCCTCTACTGCCAAAAACCGTGAGTATTTTCCCAAAGACACTCCTCTTTAAGGGGACACAGAAAAAATTTTTTCAGCTGGTGCCATCTTGCCGCCTATGTGGTCGTGTTAGGTATATAAAAATATGAAAATTACCCAAATATGAGCCATAGCCGAGATGACTAAAATTTTCAAATCGGCATTTAAGTTTTCAGCAAAAAACGACGTTTTTGACTATTGTACGTGCTAGGAAAGTGCCCCGACCACCAAACTTGGAGGAATTTTAGTTCACCTGACCATCTAACTTCTCTCAAAAGGATTTTGATTTATCTCAAAAAATGAATTTTTCCCGGCCAATTAAGTGATTTTTTGAGGCTCCCATCTTTAAAATAGTCTAAAAGGCGTCTGGGGCATGATATAAGGCTGTCCTTCGGAAATTAGTTCAATTAAACATGGAAAAAAATTTGGTGAAAAAGCAGCCCTCGCACGTAAAAAATGTAGGCACAGTAACGAGATAATCTCGGCCGGGCGTCAAAAAGGCGGTTTTTGGCCGTTTTTGCTGTTTTTGACCACATAAATGTCTCTGGAACAAAAAGTAAGGCTATTCCCATGCTGCCTGTTGGATATGTCTTAGATAAACCATTTTTCTGAAACATATCTGAATTTCATTGGTTTAGACAATGTGCATCATGGCCAAACTGGCAATTAAAAAAGTTGTGTTTTTCGACCTGAGCTCCTAAAACTGGAATTATTATGAAAACCATTTCATTTGAGATGCCGAAACCGACAGGAAACGATTTTTTGGGTCATTTCACGTCGGAATAATGCTTTTTTGAGCGTTATTACAGATATTTCTGGGAGTTTCTCGAGATTCGAGGGCCCAGACTCGAGGAAGCGGCCAAAATGGCCATAATTTCGTATCTCAGTCCAGGAAGGTCGTAGAGACTTCGTTTAGGGCGCAAAATGAGCGGAAACATCACTTTTATATACGACTTGTGAATAAACATATGGTCTAAAATGCTCAGGAACAAAGTTATAGGCTAAAAACCGGTTTTGACGCCAAAAACTAGGCCCTATCTGAGTCCAGGAAAATCATAGGGGCTCGGTTTTTGGCTCAAAATGTTCGTAGCTGCCATATTTATATTATATTGTCAACCAAAATATTGCCTAAATCGTTCAGGAACCGAGTTATGGCCCAAAAACCATTCAAACTGAAAACAGCAATAACAAACGTACCTAACGGTTGACAGTTTTGGATTAAGCATAAGGGGTCTTTCAAAATTATGGTCAAAAAAACCAAAAACCTTTTGCGTTTTGATTTCCCCACATTTTGGCCACCCAAATTTTTTCCTTTTAAAACAATTTGAAGGAAACCCTTTTCAGTGGGTTTCTTTTAAAATGGGAAAAAAAAATCGCTTTTGAGGGTTTTTTGAATAAATCAAAAAACGAAAATTAATTCAATGCAAAAAGCTCCAAGGGAAAATTCGGGCCTAAGTAAAAGTAAAAGTGTTTTTTCAAATGCGGGGGGATCCCAGGCCCTTTCTGAAAAACCATATAACCGTTTCCTAAAATTTTTGTTTCCTTAGTCTGACCTCCAAAAAACTTTTCCTAAATTTAAAATTAAATTGTGGGGTTTTAATCCAATTTTTTTAAAAGGGGGTTTAAAAGAAAACTAAAGTTTGAAGGGCCCCCTTCCCTTGTTGGAAACCCTTTCCCACTTTTGGGGGGTTATTTTCTGTTGGAAAAATTTTTTACAGAAATGAACAGGAACTGAGATCTGTGTATGGAAACAGGGCTAATCCCATGGAGAACTTTGGGGAGTATGACAGGCGAGTCAGATTTCAGGAAAACAGAAGTCAGGGTAGAGCAGATGAGGTAAACATGTGTGGGGGAAATTTATATGTCAAAATGATGATTGGGAGATCATATGTTCTATCTTTGGTTGATACAGGGTGCAGCACGAGCATCATATCGAAGAAGTTAGTTGATCAGTTGATGAGGGATGGTCAAGTGGTCAACTATGTACCAGATTACAGTGAAAATCTAAGATCAGTGTCGGGAGATTATCTGAAAACCTGTGGCAGGGTTGTAGGGATGAAACTGTTGGTGAATGACAGTATGATGTTCCAACTGGACATGATAGTTGCTGAAATCTCTGAAGACATCATTCTTGGAAGTCAGTTTCTGATAGGTTCTGCAGCTAAACTGGACTATGGTACTTTGACAATGAACTGTGGAAATCAGAGTATACCGCTGGTAACAAGGGTAACAATCAACCCTCCCAGTAAAACTGAGGGGCAAGGGTCAACAAAAATGCTGGAAGGAGCGTCTACAGATACAAAGACATTGGATGGAACATCTACAAAGAGAAAATCATCAGATGGAGCATCTACTGCGATATCATCCGGGACGCCTGTTGTGGAATTATCTTCAAGCAGAAATACAACAGGAAACAATCGAGCATATCTGCCTAAAAATCGTTGCAAGAAACCAAGATACTCAAAGAACTTTCGATCGTCATTTCATCGGAAATCATCGTTCAAAGGAAAAAGGCATGGCAATAATTTGGAAGAGATGAACCCAGACCCAATTAAGAGACTCCTTTCAAAACTGGTACCAGAAGCACACCCGACATTTGCCAGGAACGTTGGTGACCCAAAGATCAATTACAAGGAAGATATGATGGAGTAGCAGTCACTTTGATATGGACTACCGGCGTAGTGTGAGGTTTATGCAAGGGTATTGGGGTAACATTCTGAAGAATGTATAGTTAGATCTATGGAGTTGAAATTGGGTCGAGTTTCCTGTGTCAATATAAGTTATGATGGAGCTATATGCAATTTGTCACAATTAGGGCTACATACTTATTTGGTGGGGAGCTATATAGCCAAAAAAGTGTATACAGTGTACAGTCCTTAGCCTTCAATGAATTGTTAAAGTGTTATAGAAAGTATGTGAAAAAGCTGAAGGAGAAATTACAGATAAAGAACTGTTCGAATGAAAGGTTTAAAGAAAGACTGTGAAAGTCAAGATGTGTATTATGAGAAAGTGATTTGAAAACTTATCAAAAGTATAGAGGATAATTGGCATGTGCTAAAACTATGATTTAAAATATTCTCGGGCCCGAGGATGAGGGGTTACTAGGTGCTTGGCCAGTACTTAGTCCCTCCAAAATCATGTCAATAATCAGCTATTCAGAGTTAATGGATATGGGTGAGGAGAATGTCAGAATCAAAGAGAACGGATAAGTATTGATGAGAAATATTTGAAGGCTACAGACTTACACGGACTTATTGGGTATCATTTCTATCCCCATAATGGGTGTAAAAGACTCTATGAGAGAGACTTCAGCTACTCTAAGCAATAATATGGACTATGAGCTATTATGGACGAAGCTCTTATGGAAGCTATTTGGACACTGGTTATAACTGGTTTACTGTGGTGGGGGCTTCTCTTCCGGGATTCAGTGGGTGATGATGGGGTCTGGCACTGGCGGCTGCAGAGGCAATGGGTTGACGGGGGTCTGGATATGGAATAAACCTCACACAACCGCGAACGAACTCGCTAATCGAGCCAATATACTAAGCATGATGATTTATGTTGAATGGCTTTTCCATTTCCTGTGTAGAGGAGAAGTGAATATGTCTGTAGGGGGATTGTGAGCATGAGGAGTGTGTGGGTCGAGTGAGAAGCGTAGTGAGATGTACATGTTAGGTTTTTTAATTGATTATGATGATTTTAGAGACTTTGGGTAGCTAATCTTATTGAAAATTTTTAAGAGTGACACACATGAAAATTGTGCTGCGCGCAAAATATGGACTCAGTAATTATATGATGGACAATGAAATATCATGGACAATGAAATGTCAAGGACAATGAAATGTCAAGGACAATGAAATGTCAAAAAAAAATGAAAAGTGTGTCACAAGGAACTTTAAATTTTAGAATCATAGAAGGACGTCATATTCTTTAACTTTTTTATTTTGGAATGTAGACAATAGTCAGTTTTTGGGTACTTTTTGACCAATCTCGGTCACCTTAATGTTCAGTGTGAGTGGGGTAATGCGAGCAGTGAGTTGATAGGGGAAACGTGGGTCAAATGATCCTATCGGGTCAAATGAGAAATTGCCTTTTATCACTTCCTGTACATTGTAAACGATTGAAATCAGTGTAATACGTACTGAAGATAACAACATCATGTCCTGACTTAATTCCAATGGCTGTGATAGCTTTAACTCTCAGAAACCAGATACATGCAACTGAAAACAAGAATTCCTAGGATATTCGTGCAATTTTGGAGGCTACTAGTATTGTCCCTATTGAACGACTTCTCAAAATTTTCAGCCTAAGCATAAGTTTACACATCCATTTTCACTCTTACAACGTTGTTTATGATGAACATGCATCTAATTAGGTGCTAATTGGATTTTGTCCCGCCCCACTGTTTTGCCCAAATGATCAATATTGAATTTTGACCAAATGATCGCAGATCATTTGACCCTGAACGTGATCATTTGACCCAATTTTAGTCGATTTTAAAGGCTTTTTCATCCCTTTCACTAAATTTGTGGCTATTAAATGCATTTATAAGTTTATCATGTTATAGATGTATCTACTTATGATCATAGGCGATCAGAAATACTTTCAATAATGCCTTTAAAAATAACATAATAGGTAAAATTAATCAAAAAACCAAAAAATTACATCGGTTGGATCCTCCACGTCTTTCTAATTCTTTGTATACATGAGATATGTACTTATGAATATATCTATTGCATTAAATAACTAACATTAGGTTTTAAACAATAGATTTTGCTTGCATTTGTTCAATTTTAGGGATTATTTTGTTGACTATAGATTAAATGCATCTATAGACAACATTTTATACTCTTGTGGTCATTTTATTCATGTTTTAATCAATTTCATTAACATAGAACACAAATTACAGCTGGAAAAAATTATTTTCGACTAAAAATTGCAAAATTTAGGCTCAAATGAGTCGACTTAGAGTCAAATGATGCGATCATATGACCTTAAAAGGCACAGATCATTTGACCCTAGCATTTTGAAAGGGCCTTTCATGGGGTCAAATGATCATATCATTATTGGCCATTCTGAACTTTAAAATGTTACTGGAGGTATCCGAAAATGAGGTAAAATCTATTTAGATGGAGTTTCCATGGAAAACGGAGCCATATATTGATTTACGACGAAGTCATTACAAATTACATAAACTAGGATCATTTGCCCCATGTCTCCCCTACATTTCTTATGTCTAGAGTGAGTGAGGAGTGCGTGTGAGTGAGTGGTGTGAGTATGTTTTTGGGTTGAATGTACGACGTTTTTATCGCTGTGTATCATCTTTGATTGATAAAGTTATACTTGATTAAGCTCCGAGTTTACCTCCTCCATTCTTGAAGATAAATCAGAGCCACCCTCGGCCAAGATCTTAAATTGTGTACATTATGTACTAGACGTTTTATTTTCGTACCGTTGCGGCCACCTTGTTGAAAAGGGGCCTTCTATAGATCCGATTTGATTCGATTCAATTCGACGACTCGACTCGACGATTCGATTCGTCGATTCGATTCGTCGATTCTATTCGTCGATTCGATTCGTCGATTCGATTCGTCGATTCGATTTGTTGATTCGATTTGTTGATTCGATTCGTCGATTCGATTCGTCGATTCGATTCGTCGATTCGATTTGTTGATTCGATTCGTCGATTCGATTCGTCGATTCGATTCATCGATTCGATTCGTCGATTCGATTCGTCGATTCGATTCGTCGATTCGATTCGTCGATTCGATTCGTCGATTCGATTCGTCGATTCGATTCGTCGATTCGATTCGTCGATTCGATTCGTCGATTCGATTCGTCGATTCGATTCGTCGATTCGATTCGTCGATTCGATTCGTCGATTCGATTCGTCGATTCGATTCGTCGATTCGATTCGTCGATTCGATTCGTCGATTCGATTCGTCGATTCGATTCGTCGATTCGATTTGTTGATTCGATTTGTTGATTCGATTTGTTGATTCGATTCGTCGATTCGATTCGTCGATTCGATTTGTTGATTCGATTCGTCGATTCGATTCGTCCAATCCATTCGTCCAATCCATTCGTCCAATCGATTCGTCCAATCGATTCGTCCAATCGATTCGTCCAATCGATTCGTCCAATCGATTCGACGAATCGAATCGACGAATCGAATCGACGAATCGAATCGACGAATCGAATCGACGAATCGAATCGACGAATCGAATCGACGAATCGAATCGACGAATCGAATAATCGAATCGACGAATCGAATCGACGAATCGAATCGACGAATTGAATCGACGAATTGAATCGACGAATCGAATCGACGAATCGAATCGACAACGGACAAATCGAATAATCGAATCGACGAATCGAATGGACGAATCGAATCGACAAATCAGATCGACGAATCGAATCGATTAATAATAATATCAGCTTTTTTTTGAATAAGCGTCCCTATATTTTCTTATTTACAAGTTTTATATTTTTCACTCATGAAATTATTGTTTTTTATATGAATTATTATTGTTTGACATTTTGTTTTAAGTTATTCTTTAATGCTAAACAAATTTTAACAATTGTTTTGATATTTTTTTGCGATATACTTCACAACTTCACGACAAAAAAATCACTCAGTATTTCAGTGAATGTGTGCGTGTATCATGATGTGCTACATTACTCGCGAAGATGACATAACAGCAACACTCACACTCACACACAAGAACCGAGAGACAGGGGCAAGTATGAAATCAGACCTTCTTCCAACCTCATTACGAGCTACTAAACAAACACACACTGACCGCTTCACCAGATCAGAACTGGATGCGGAAGAGAGCTGCAGCACTCAATTCGATCGCACACTTGCATTAAGGGAGGGCAGGAAGGGAAAAGGTATGTGGCATGTCCAATGTCCATATCAAAGTTCAAAGATGATGATAGCGCCATTGATTATAACGTCAACGTATCTGCCTACTTTTAGTTTTAAACCACGCACCATTAAATCATGTTCAAATAGTTTCATTGTGTGTATCATTAATTACGAATAACGCAATTTCATTTCTTTGCTATCGTAAAACTGAGAAAGATGTTTCAATTCAAGCTCTCTCTCTGCCATGTGTAAAATGTAACCCACACGTTGTTTCAACATTATTTATATATTCTAATTAAATTTCAAAAGATTCCTGAAGCGACTATCAACCTGGATACGCGACGATTTTAATCTACAATTCGGATATTTACGAAAATATCAAACGCGATTATTTTTTCTTATAGGCGACGGATTTATTACATCACCAGAGTAAGCGACAATTTCTTACATGAGGCGACAAATTTGCCCAAGACTTGGATATAGTCCAGAAGGCGATTATTTTTTGTTACATGCGACAAATTATGATAATCAAGTACTACTTAGGCGACAAAAAATACATTGTAGGCGACAAAAACAAAACTAAATGGTCGCCTACTTAGAATATTGTCGCAAATGATGTAATTGCTGGCGACAATTTTCAGAAGGAGGCGATAACTTATTCTACTGAAGCGATATCAATGCTCTTCATGGCGATGTCGCATTCTGTAATTATCATGTAGGGGAGCGATGGGGCAAATGGGACCCTAAAGTTGTATAGTCTGTATAGTTTTCATTTTAGCCGATTTCCATATAATTTTTTGCATAGATACTCGCGATTGCCTGTAGATTGGTGTACTAACACCAAACTTCACCATTCCCTGCCCATTTTGTGGGTGTGGCCTCATCCCGTTTGGCCAACCCTCATTTTAATTTCCTGTGAAAGTATGTCAAATGGGACCCACATAAATAGCCCAAATGGGATATCCCATTTGACCAACTTCCAGTATCCCATTTAACATCTTGTATTTAAAACTTAATTTTTGGATGCCTGGAAAGTGCAAATGAAATAGGAATACATTTTTATGGTAAAATGATAAAGTTCAAACCATGTCCCAATTGAATAGAAAATTAGAAAAACCATAATTGGTCAAATGGGATATAGTAAAATGGCCAAATGGGATATCCCATATTACAAACTCATGAGTATCCCATTTTACAATCTACCTTAGTACATGAAATTAAGTAAGCAGAAAATTAAGCACTCCAGCCGCCAAAAATGCTTAATTTGATGTAACGTAGTAATGTGCTTTCTTAATTAAATGGTCCGACATTAAATGCGTTCTTAATTTATTTCAGAATCAAATCAAAATTTGCACCCGGCATATTTAATCATGTCATGAGATAATCAGACACATAAATATGATGTAGAAGAGATACACCAGTAATCGATTTAGGATAGTATGATTAATAATCAATGGGTTGAAGGGAGCTGGTATTTTCAGAGAGATTTAGGAGTGTAGGAATCCATCAGTAGACCAGCTACTAGACCTGTTCTCAAACATTCAAATTTGTGATTAAGAATTTAAGAAGCGTTGTAAAGTTTATTAAAACTTTACAACACTACTTTGGGTATTTCATTCAATCAAATTTGAGACCTAAAGATGTCGTAGAACGACGAAATTGATTGTCATTAAAGAACCACATCGTTTAGATTAGTACTTGTACCATTGAGTCAAAAGAGAATAAATAAATTACTCATCAATTGTAATCATGCGACTCTTATTCAACGACCCGATCCGTGAAATCAATTTAAGAAGCCCAATGGATCATAATATTTACTTTTGTTATTTCACTTAAATGAAAATGGTCTCTTTACTTACTTTGGGGTGGAACGGTAAATTCGGCCGAATGGTCTCATTCTTACTGCCTAAATTTAGCTCGAATCAATTACTCAATCAGGTGAGGTGCAGGAAATTAAGAAAGCATCAAATTAAGTAGCATAAAATTAAGCACTGGGGTCACAAAAAATGCTTAATTTGGTGCTGCGTAATATTGTGCCTTCTTAATTTTCGGAGTTCTTAATTTCCTGTACTAAGGTATATGGCAATTCAATTTATGGCTAATTTACATATTAGACTATCATTAACCAACCAAAAACCTATCAATCACTGGAAAATAAATGATGATGAACAAGATACAATCAAACAAAAAGGGAGTGTTCCAATACAAATCATGTCATGATAGGAGTAAAACAAGCAACATCGTTACTCTTTATCTGGTGTAAGGAAGTGCGAGTGTAAAGAATAGCCTGATTGAGTTACCTCAATGACTTCATGGTTTAAGTGAACTATCTCGTTGACCCAATCAGCAGCAATACAGCCGATTTTTGCAAAAATCGGGATGGACCTGGAACTGTTTTATAACAATTCATTTTCGGTTTCAGGGGCTAGTATAGGGTCTCAGGAAACCACAACAGAAAGTTTAAGATCCTAGCTAATGGGGGCGATGGTTTTTTGGGCCACGCTCTTTTTACGGGTGACGCGTAAGCCCTAAAAATTAAAATCCTTATTTTTTGTCCGATTTTGTTGAGTTTGGTGTCTAAATAGGGGTATTTTGATACGAGAAAAACGATGGAAATGATATTATTTACTTTTGGGCATGATTTCACGTCCTAAAATTCAAAAAATGTGATTTTATGTTGTTTTTGGCCACTCCGGTAGCCCAGCCAAAGTCAGTATTCAATATCCGAGCAGAGAGAGTTTCTCAACGGTTTTTGATAGATCTTCGGGTCCTTTATCGGAAAAATTTGCTGCCCTCCCGTGAATCGACGTCCTTATGGGTGCTGGTGCCACGCCCATTTTTCGGCTGAGACGCGTATGGGTTTAAACCCATAACTTGGCTCAGGAAGGTCGTACAGACTCCGTTTTGGGCTCAAACGAATCGCAATGGCCATGTTTATATACGACTTGTCAATAAACATATGCCCTAAAATGCTCACAAACAAAGTTATGGACGAAAAACTGATTTTGAGCCCAAGCACAAGCCAAAATTTGGCTCTTTTTCATAATTTGTGCCAGGAATGTCTAAATCTAAATCTTGGCTGTATAATCACATTCGTCGCAATAGCAATGTCCTCATTTATATAAAAAAACGCAATTATCATGTTTACATTTATCATGAGAATAAAAATACAAAAACTGGGTAACAGACCAAAAGCTGAATTTTGATCACATAAATTGCAATGCAATACCTATCATGGGTTCATTCAGCCTCGGAAATCTGTATGCTATCAAGTTATTAAAGGTTTACATTGATCAATTACTTTACAATTGAGTTGCTGAAAGAGCCCTGACAGGACTCTAAATATTCCAATGAGGAGATCTTTGGCATATGTGGCTTCTTCAAGCCGAACAATCTGCCAAGTTACCAACTAACCAATGTCAGTACACTTCCATGACAGGGGAGCAGCGAGCTTTTGTTGATCGGGTATTCGAGCTGATGAATCCCGCTCAACATGAGTCGGCTGATCTTAATGTCAATGGGAGATTCCTATACCTGAAAGCTCTTCTGGTGCAGGCAAGTCCTACACCATGAACACCATCATAGATCGGTGTCAGGCTGAAGGAATTGGCTACGCTGCAACGGCTATGACAGGTATGGCTTCACTGCTCATCTCCAATGGTAGAACTGCACATTCTACTTTCGAAATTCCTATCCCCTGTACGAGTTCGAACAAGTGCGACGTCGCACCTGACTCCCCCTGGGGCGAAAGCTCCGGGCGTGTGAATTTCTGGCATTGATGAAGGATCAATGATAACCATATTTCACACAGATGTCATTGATAGGATGCACAGGGATATTAATGGGAACAGACAGACACCTTTTGGAGCCAAAGTGCTCGTGATTATGGGTCAGTTTGATCAGACTCTATGTGTTGTCCCAGGGGTGACGGAGGGCGAGGTGCAGAGAACGTGCCTATTCAGTCATCCCGAGTAATGGCCTCTGGTCCGTCGGTATACGTTCACACGTAACATGCGTGCTGATGCCAACAGTCCAGATGTCGTAAGTTGGAATAACTGGCTAAGTCAGGTCTCTCAGGGTACTACACCTCAACGCTCTTCTGACCCCCTCCCCGGGCAGATTGATATCCCTGAGGAATGCCGTTCAATTCATCTAGATACAGGGGATATAATTGGGGAAGTGTTTGGCAATTTTGAGGAGGATGACAAACGTGGTATTCTTGCACCGCTTAACTACCACACTGACAATATGAATGAACGGATACTTAGGTTGTACACGGCTTACAATAAGGTTAATTGGGACGGCTACAACCACCTGTAACACCAGAGCAAATGGCCTCAGTGAAATTTGGAAGTCTTCCTCCTCACAAATTTAACGTTATGGTCGGTGGCATAGTGATGTTGATTAGGAAGTAGGAACCTGGACAGTAGGCAAGGCCTCACAAACGGTGTTCGTCTTAGGGTTGTTGAGCTTGGCGAGCATGTAATTAAGGTTAGAACTTAGACAGGGGATCACCGGAATTAAGAGGCCTTCATGCCCAAAGTTACTCTGGATGCCACCCCAGATCAGGCTCAGAGGCTTGGCTTCAACACGAGCTGGACGAAGTTAAGCTTGCCTGGGCTATGACAATCAACAAATCACACTCTCGAGCGTGTTGGCCTAATGCTACCAGAGCCTGTTTTTGGCAAGGCCTGTTCTATGTTGCTTTCAGCAGAATCCGAGGTTATGATAGCTTCGTGGTTGCCATTGAGCCATTCACAATGGTAAAGTTAATGATCAATTTTAACATTTATTAACATAATGTGGATTTTGGATGCTGAATGGTCCCAATATTGGATTGCAATTTATGTAACCAAAATCTTGTTTTTGCTTGATTTGTGTGCATTTTAGTGCAAATATTATTTTCAAGATAGTATAAACATGATAATTAAAAATCTTTTGAACTATTAAGTAATTACTTTAGACATTCCTTGCACAAGTTATGAGAAAGAGCCAAATTTTGGCTTGCGCATGGGCTCAAAATCAGTTTTTCGTTCATAGCTTGGTTTGTGAGCATTTGAGGGCATATGTTTATTGACAAGTCGTATATAAACATGGCCATTGCGATTCGTTTGAGCCCAAAACGGAGTCTGTACGACCTTCCTGAGCCAAGTTATGGGTTTAAACCCATACGCGTCTCAGCCGAAAAATGGGCGTGGCACCAGCACCCATAAGGACGTCGATTCACGGGAGGGCAGCAAATTTTTCCGATAAAGGACCCGAAGATCTATCAAAAACCGTTGAGAAACTCTCTCTGCTCGGATATTGAATACTGACTTTGGCTGGGCTACCGGAGTGGCCAAAAACAACATAAAATCACATTTTTTGAATTTTAGGACGTGAAATCATGCCCAAAAGTAAATAATATCATTTCCATCGTTTTTCTCGTATCAAAATACCCCTATTTAGACACCAAACTCAACAAAATCGGACAAAAAATAAAGATTTTAATTTTTAGGGCTTACGCGTCACCCGTAAAAAGGGCGTGGCCCAAAAAACCATCGCCCCCATTAGCTAGGATCTTAAACTTTCTGTTGTGGTTTCCTGAGACCCTATACTAGCCCCTGAAACCGAAAATGAATTGTTATAAAACAGTTCCAGGTCATTTCAAAAATCGGCTGTAACGTGAGTGTTATGTTGTACTTTTTTTTAATCTTTAATTCATTAAAACTATGCGTTATGTGCTTATGGGTTGGATATTATAAAAATTGTCAATTATGTCGAGTTAATTGATTCTGTTGAGAGCAATAAAACTTTTGTTCGATTATTTGATTACAAAAAGTTTGTGGGACAACAGAAACAAATTGTAAAACACGTCTAACTTTTTAGAAACATTCGTCGTTCATTTGTTTACAATGATAAGATAATGATCATCAATAATGATCCATTGAAAATTAATGTTATTGGAACTACATTGAGACTACAGCACTTTGCGATGAAAAACTTTAGAATGTTGAAATTATTTATCTGTTTGGGCATAGATCCGTTTGCCACTTTGCCCAGGCGCCAGTCTAATGCAGGTCTAACGCCGGTTTAATGCAGGTCTTGTGCCAGTCTAGTGCAGGTCTGATGCAGGTTTGGCGCCGGTTTTATGCAGGTTTAGCGCCGGTTTAGCGCGGGGCCTGCGCCAGTCTAATGGGGGGGGGTGTGTCACTGTCCCAATTGTCCCAAACTCAAGAAAAAGTGGATTGGGACAGGGACAATTGGGACATTTGGGACAAATGGGACAGTGAAAATGCAATAAATGGGACTCAAAACAGTGAATGCGAACTGGGACAATTGGGACATTTGGGACAAATGGGACAGTTGGGACAAATGGGACAGAGAAAATGGACCAAATGGGTCTCAAAAACATGAATGCGGACTGGGACAAATAGGACATTTGGGACAAATGGGACATTTGGGACAATTGGGACAAAAGTGACAGAGACAACTGGGGCTCAAATGATTTTGTTTTGCAAACAAACACAACCAAAATACGTACTTAGTATAGTAGTAGGAATATAACTTTCATTTCAATGATAGAAAAACTTGGATCAATGTCAAAAATGATAAATGACTGATTTTTTCAACTTTTTGTTTGTCCCAATTGTCCCAAATGTCCCAGTTGTCCCAATTGTCCCAAAAACCAGTCCCAAACTCAAGAAAAAGTAAATTGGGACAGGGACAATTGGGACAATTGGGACAGTGACACTCCCCCCTCTAATGCAGGTCCTGTGCCACTCTAATGCAGGTCTAGCGCCGGTTTAGCGCGGGTACAGCGCTGGTCCAATGCAGGTCTAGCGCCGGTTTAATGCAGGTCTAGTGCCAGTCTGTTTTTATGTTGTGTTGGTGCACTGTCTAAGCATTTATTGATTCCAATGTTTTCGTGGGACAGCTGTGCAATTTGTCAAGTTGGTGTGTCACTATGATTTATTAGGTCTACCTTAGGAGGTGTATTTATGTGGGATAAAATTTCGGTGTTTCAAATTTTGGTAAGTTGAAAATATGGGGATTTTTCAAGTCATTACTCTTGTTAACATATGATAATGACGTCATTTTGAACTGCCATGATGGGTGAAAAAATGGGGATTTTTCTGAAAAATCCCCAAATTACAACCTTCATAAATAAACCTCCTAAGGTATTTCTAACTAGGTATATTTCTAAATGAGCTTACATTGATAAAGAGCTTACATTGATAAAAAGGATGCATTCCGATTATCGGCCATTTTCAGGTGACATGAGGAATAGTACGACTCAGTTGACAATATTACCTTGATGGAATCCTAAGTCAGCTTCTTTTGCTTTCTTATTCGTCCTCGCTTCTGTTCAGCCAATTCTCTGTTGACACAAAATGGTACGTAAGTTGTTTTATGACTTTATTGAAGGGGGTGAGGGTTCAAGACCCCCCCCCCCCCTTTTATTCAGCTCAATGATTTTAAACCAGTCTCATAAATTTGGGAAGAACAAAATTCATTGTGATGAGAACTTATCAGGGTTCTTAGATCTTGCACCATAAACTGTATTCGTAATGACTGTTACACACCGACTTAATTTTGATACTAAATAAACGTCAAACGTATTCAACTCTGTGCCAGTTGCAACAAAAATTCTTTTCATTGATTATTTTCATGAATTACCGTCAAATTCCCTTCTTATTATATCATTTCATTCATGAAAGTTTTTCTACAATTATACCAATCGCCGAATATTGATAGTATATTTGAAAGTTTTCTTTCACGATCTCTTTTCCGCCAATAAATAATGTGAATAGAAAAATGATGTGCCCTTTTAACTTTTTAAGCTATCGCAGTATCGAATGATAGACGGAAAGTAAATTTACCACTCACTGAATGATAAGCTGAAATGGGTGTATGTACTGTATAAGTAATCTGGATTCAAGGGCTACAAAATATTGAGGTTTCATTTTTAACACGTTACTATATTTCTACTGATTGTGTTTTCAAGGTAGATTTAGCGACTTTTTTTCTTTATTTTTGTCGAAATTTTTGGAAAAATCAGCGATATATATCAATTTTGCCGACTTTTGTGAAAAAATGGGAGTAGGTATCCGTGTAATTTCTTAAAAAATGCCGACTTTATCTATATGGGCGACCGAAAATTATTGTTTTGCCGCCAAAAATTTCTAAAAACAGATAAAAACGTTAATAAGAGAAAGCTTTTTTGAAATCCATTGTTTTTGTGACGAAAAATAGCAGTTATTTGTTCGAAAAATGGATTCTAGGAACGACCAAAACATTCAAATTTTTCATCCGAATATTTTATTTAAAAAATATACAAATCACTGGCAGCTGTCAATTATTTGTATTTATTTGTTGAAATTATTATCATTTTTGTCTGAAATCAATTTCTTCGTGACGAAAAAGTAGCTAAATGTGCGAAAAATACAGGAGTGAAGAAGAGGGATTTCTTTTGAAGTTTGATGATAAATAGGACGAGCAGAGTTGTCACAAACATCGTTTATTGTAGCAATAAAACTATGTTGTTGTTGTACGGAAATTTTCAAATGTTCTATAGTTCTATCAACATTCATTTTCTCAAATTCATGAGAAATGTTCTATCAACATTCATTTTCTCAAATTTGATTTTATAAAGTAGTGTTGTAAAGTTTAAACTTTATAACACTACTTTATACAATCAAGTTTGAGAATGTTGAAAATGAATGTTGATAGAACATTTGAAAATTTCCGTACAACAACAACATAGTTTTATTGCTACAATAACCGAGGTTTGTGCGAAAAATCATTATTTATTCTAGGAGCGACCAATAAATACAGTTTTATTGCCAAAAATTTCTAAAAATTCATAAAAGTCATTGGCAGAAAGATCGTTTAAAATTGTTGGTAGAAATGTTATTTTTGGTCGCTCCGTCGCTCCTAGAATTAATAATTGATTTTTCGAAAATTAGAATGCTATTTTTTGTCTTGAGTAAGAAAATTTTTAAAGAGCCTTCTGTCAATACAATGATTATATTATCTACTTTTTAGAATTTAGAATTTTTGACGGTGAAACTGTATTTTTTGGTCGTTCCTAGAATTTATTATGAATTTTTGAACATCATATTGCATTTTAGTCATGAAGACAAAAATGCATTTATAAAATGTGAGCTTCTTACCAATTATTTGTAAATTGTACTTATTTTAGAAATTTTTGACGAAAATCTTAATTTTTGATAATCTTAGAATATAATACGATTTTTCATTACTATGAATTCTTTATCTTTCGAATTGTCGGAGAAATAATTTTGATCTAAAATAAATAGAATTAGAAGTAAAAAATAGAAATAAATTCAATTAAAATTTCAGCTGTACCTATACTAAATATTTAGCTGGAATTGAGTCGCTACTCAAGTTTGTCACCTACCCATTCCTGGACTATCTGGTGCAATCGGGAACAATGTGATACTTCAATGGTGAATACCTCATTTTGTCGAAAGGCCGGTTAAAAAAGGCTGGTTAAACTGGGCCAATTAGATTAAAGACCAGTTAATTTATGATTTGGGTCAAATAAAACTTTTTTTGGCACTTGCTGTGTTGCAAATGCCACTGTCTTTTTTCTATCATAGGTTTTGGGATAGAGAAGTGGGAACACTTATCCACTGCAAACAAACACAACCAAAATATGCACTTAGTATAGTAGTATGAATATAAGTTTCATTTCAATGATAGAAAAACTTGGATCAATGTAAAAAATGATGAATGACTGATTTTTTCAAATTTCTGTTTGTCCCAAATGTCCCAGTTGTCACAAAAACCAGTCCCAAACTCAAAAAAAAGTAAATTGGGACAGGGACAATTGGGACAGTGACACTCCCCCCCCCCCCTATATGACATGATAATGACCTCAATCATCATATTAGACCAGGATTTGGTTCTTTTGAATTTGAATACAATTTATTAACTATAAATGGGTTTCAGTGGTAATTCTATTAAAATCCTTGATCTGGCAACCACTAGTAAATTTTTTCCAAGGGGCCAGTTGAAATGGTTCAAAGATGATGCGATTTTTGTCCAATAAAGGCCAATAAGGTATTAACGAAGACCGCCTGGATTAAGTGGAACCTTGACGGAAACTAATTGGAACCTAGGCGGAACTTAGTTGGAATCTTGTCGAGACCTTAATTACCTCTTATTATTTTAGGCTCTCCAAAACCGGGATGGTTGTCGTAGTAACCCCCTGCTGATTTGGTGACGTCAGTCCATTTCTTTCGGTTGGAACCAACGTAACTAAACCTCACACATTCCGAAACAACGTTATTCTAACTTGGAATTACTAGAATTGACCAATTTCCTAATTTCTACAAATCGTCCACGTGAACTCAAGTGCTGAAATGTAGCACCCAGATCTAATTTCACGTGCATTATTTTTTTTTATAGTCGTATTTGAACTCATTTCAACGCAATCGAGTCGAAAATCGCGTGTAAATATCAATTTCTTTAAATCCCCTAATTTCTACAAAACGTCCACGTGAACTCACGTGATTCACTATTTCATCGCATATTTCCCACATTTAGTCACTGCGAGACATGAAGAAACCATTATTAGTTCACCATCGTATCACAGAATAGGGCTACAGTACAATTTTTCGTCATAAACGTAATAACAACCATTCTGCAGCTCAATTTTTAGAGACTTCACATGACGACATATTTCGACCGATCGCCGTGAAACTCGTTTTGTAGCTAAATCTCGAGATCTAAAAGCAAAATATCGAAGTAAAACATAATCCGATGAAAACTCTTTGAGTTAGAGTTGTTCAAAGTAGCGCAAAATAGCGTTTTATCGCAAAATACGCTATTTTAGTGGTTTTACGCGATTTTGATGACGTCATCACAGCACCCAAATAGGCTCAAACCAACTTCCCATATAGCCTATAAGACAATTCCGCCTTAGTACAACATACTTTGACCGGTCTCATCTCAAGATAAGTCGCAGTTCTTGACATCTCACTCGTTTAAGTTTTGGCCTAAATTTTCGACATCGATTTTTCACCGCACCTTAGAAAATCGCGTATATCTCGATGAAAAATCGAGATAGCCCAATGATCCGTATGATTTTCTGAAAGCTCTTTAAATTTCCAACTAACGATTTTTCAAAATTTTTGAGCTATCTCCATTCCTTCTTGGTGAAAAATGCGCTCGAAAACGACCTATTTTCGCTAAAAAAGCAGTAAAATTTCGCTAAGTTGATGACGTCATAATGACGTCATAATGACGTCATCAGAACTTCTTTTATAGCCTAATGCAATTTCCCATCTTAGATCTACAAAACGTGACCTCGATCATGTCTCTACCATTTGTAGAACTTGAGATCTCATCGATTTAAATTGGGTCACAAATTATCTTATATCTTATATCTTATTACCTCAGACAAAACCGCAAGCGGTCGTCATAGCAACCCCCTCACAGAGTCACAGGGGCGCCGTTTTTCAATTGTAAGAGGTTGTTATGATCTAAAAATACGTTATTAAGCGTTCGAAATAGAAATCATTCGTTAAAATCATTGAAATAGTAATTTCCCTAATTTCTACAAAACGTCCACGTGAACTCACGTGCAAAATTTGTCATATGGACCTGGAATCATGTTTGCCTATTGCATTGTGACTTGTTTCAATCAAATCAAGTCGAAAATTCGGTCTTAAGGCTCAAATTTCAAATTTGCCTAATTTCTACAAAACGTCCACGTGAACTCACGTGCACTTCATTTCCATGGGCCATTTCTTGTCCTATTCAAGTACCAAGTAAATCAAAATGTTGATTCAGTCACTATCGTATAGCACAACAGCCCTGCACTTTTGGAATTCGGCCTGAAATTGGACTTAGCCAAATTTTCGACTTTTTCACGCGGCTCAAATTTACGTTTTTGAGGGGCCACCACACCTTTCCCTTAAATCGGGATGACTTGAAACTTTTTACCCTTGATATTTGACTGAGAAAGAACATTGATACGCCTGGAAAAGATGGAGCAATGTTGGTGAGCTGAGATATAGATGCTCAAAGTCACCATATTTTGGCCTAGTAAAGATCCTCGATTTTTGGAGGCCCCCCACGACCTCATTTTTTCACCAATCACCATAAAACTTCTTTTGTGGCTAAATCTCGAGGTCTAGATGCTACATAAGTCGGGAAAACATGACGCGGTAGAAAACTTTTCAGATACAGTGCTTCAAAGTGGTCCAAAATAACGTTTTTCGCTAAAAATCGTGATTTTATCGATTTTGATGACGTCATAACAGCAAAAAATCGATCCGCGAAACTTCCTACATAGCCTATTACATTCTCCCATCTTAGCTGAAAAAACGCGCCCTCGATCAAGGCTCTACCATTTGTGGTTCTCGAGATCTCAGCGATTCAAATTTGGTCCTAAATTATCAGCTATACCATATAAGTAAGTAAGTAAGTAAGTAAGTAAGTATGTATATAAATATTCCCAACTTTTTCATGTTAGTATAGTGTCCTGGCAAGGTTACGTTCGAGGGGAGGATATCTCGAGATTTTGGTATACGCATTCACTCGAGAGGGGTCGACTCCTACGTAAAATTTGACGAGGAATCGTTTAAGATAGGTTTCAAAGCTCTCAGATGCTTCCTTCACCATTTTCAAACGCAAGTTTTTTTTTTTGTTTTTTTTTACTGTGAGGGGGTTGCCGTCCTTGCCAGGACGGAAATATCACCACCAAAACCGTTGGACGGTTGGTCTAGTAACCCCCCGCTGGTTTGGATGTGATCAGCCCATTTTGTCTCTTTTAAGGTTCCGTTGTCACATCCAAACCCGCGGGGGGTTACTAGACCAACCGTCCAACGGTTTTGGTGGTGATATCTTGACAGATGTATGTAGTTTGAACCCATGTTACTTGCCCAAAGGCGCAGTTGGGACCCACGTAAATTGCCCTCACGTAGTCCGAACCCACGTTACTAGCCCACATGCAAGTGTAACCCACGTAACTCACCCTGACGAAGTCCAAAACTACGTTATTCTAACTTGGAATTACTAGAATTGATATATGTCTTAATTTCTACAAATCGTCCACGTGAACTCACGTGCTGAAATATAGCAACCAGATCTAATTTAACGTGCATTAGTCGTATTTAAACTCATTTCAACGTAATCAAGTCGAAAATCCCGTAAAATATCAATTTCTTCGAATCCCCTAATTTCTACAAATCGTCCACGTGAACTCACGTGCTGAAATGTAGCACTCAGATCTAATTTCACGTGCATTAGCCGCATTTGAACTCATTTCAACGTAATCAAGTCGAAAATCCCGTGTAAATATCAATTTCTTCGAATCCCCTAATTTCTACAAAATGTCCGCGTGAACTCACGTGCTTCACTATTCCATCGTATATTTCCCACATTTAGTAACTGCGATACATGAAGAAACCATTATTAGTTCACCATCGTATCACAGAATAGGGCGACAGTAAAATTTTTCGTCATAAACGTAATTTCAACCATCTGCAGCTCAATTTTTAAGGGCTTCACATGACGACATATTTCGACCGATCGCCGTGAAACTCTTTTTATAGCTAAATCTCGAGATCTAAAAGCAAAATATCGAAGCAAAACATAATCCGATGAAAACTCTTTGAGTTAGAGATGTTCAAAGTAGCGCAAAATAGCGTTTTATCACAAAATACGTTATTTTAGTGGTTTTACACGATTTTGATGACGTCATCACGGCACAAAAATAGGCTCAAACCAACTTCCTATATAGCCTATTAAGCAATTCTGCCTCAGTAGAACATACTTTGACCGGTCTCATCTCAAGATACGTTGTAGTTCTTGACATCTCACTCGTTTAAATTTTGCCCTACAATTTGGAAATCTATTTTTCATCGTACCTTAGAAAATCGCGTATATCTCGATGAAAAATCGAGATAACCCAATGATCCGTATGATTTTCTGAAAGCTCTTTAAATTTCCAACTAACGATTTTTCAACATTTTTGAGCCATCTCCATTCCTTCTTGGTGAAAAATGCGCATAAAGATGGCCTATTTTCGCTAAAAAAGCAAGAAAATTTCGCTAAGTTGATGACGTCATAATGGCGTCATAATGGCGTCATAATGACGTCACCAGACCTTCTCACATAGCCTAATCCACAATCCCATCTTAGATGAACAAAACGTGACCTCGATCATGGCTCTACCATATCCCGTTCTTGAGATCTCATCGTTTTAAGATGGGTCCCAATTATCATGATTGGATATATCTTATATCACCCTGTGACACTCAAATCTCTAACTTATACCCCTGGCCAGTTTTCTTTTTACCGCGGGGGGTTACCGCCCTGGCCAGGGCGGGAATCTTATTATATCTTAAACTCCTGTGACACCGAATTCTCTCATATATAGCCCTGGCCAGTTACGTTACTGTAGCGCCCGATCTAAGTATACGCGTATCGATAAGAACGGTTGTCCTAAACCTAAAATTTTACGACGAATCGATCTAGATAGGTCTCGACTCTCTATTTCTTTTTATTTTTCTGATATGCAGGGGGTTACCGCCCTGGCCAGGGCGGGAATTAGGGTAACTCATCAGATATAATATGTATCCTATGTACTCTTTGTAAATATTACTCTATGAACTTCCAACATTACCATATGAACATCCAAAATCACCGGCTATAAACTCCGAACTCCTGAGAACTCTCAACATGACCACAATGAACGCTCAAAATTACCCAAGGAACTCCCAACATTATCCAACATAACTTTTCCTATGAATTATAAAATCCCAACATCGCCCTATTGTATTATATGAACTGTCAATATTGCCCTATGAACTGCCAACATAACTCTATGAAACTCTAATAAGTTATACCTATATTGCTCTATGAACTCCTACATTGCCGTGCATGAACTCCCAACATTGCCACAGGAACTCCCAGCATTATGTTATATGAACTGCCAACATCCTAAAAACATCCTCAGGCCTTATATGGGTTCCCAACGCAATCCCACATAAACCATAAAATGCTTTATATCATAATCGGCATAATGGGTTTGAACAATTGTTTAAAAACTGATGCGAAACTTTTATGCGACTGACCATGTAATACATCTAACATTTTAAAGTTGAAAATTTGATTTTTCTCATTGAATTGACCAAAGAAAACCATGATACTGATATAAAAGTTTAATTTGTAACATAATATCTATTCCCCAAACTGCAAACCTCATCTCCCCAAATACAACTACTGTAAATTTGATTACTAGAGGGAGGGGGTTAAAATCGGCCAAAAATTGATTACGTAATATGTGAACGATCCCTTATCGTAGTTTTATTCAATTTTTGTCATTGCAGACGTGCCCCGATCTTCAGAAGTGACAGTGGAGCATCCTTGTCATTCGTTACACTAGAGAAGAGAAATATAGAAGTTATCTGCAGATCTGACCTTACAAGTGCTTGGGACCTCGCCAAACATCGCTCCCTCAATTCGTGATTTCATAAACGCCTCCATTTTAAACGTGAGTAGAATTTTCAAGTTTTGTTTCACAAGGCTCTCCATTTTGAATCGCTTCATAACTTGTAATGATATTTCAAATGCTTGTATTGACTGAGAACATTGCACAGGTAACAAAAACTGGTTTTCACATTCTAAATGGCAACAATTTTATGAAATTGCAAAAACCCAGATTGAATCATGTGTAAGCAGTAGTAAATAAATTAATAAATAATAATAATTCACTACATTCACTGTCGCCACTGTCCAAAATAAAAAAGTGAATTTCCATAATCAGCAATAGATTTGCTGCATATCATAGTCGACAATGAACCCTAATCAAACTCTAACCCTCATCACACCATTACAAAAACCTTTGAATTTAATAAGCATTATAACTAATGTACGATAGTTTTATCATCAGAAGCTTTCAAAAATCATGTGATTATCATCCGCTGCTACACTGGCTGGCTACGAGTGGACAATATTTTGTCTAAAACAACAAATAAAACCACCAAAACCGTTGGACGGTTGGTCTAGTAACCCCCCGCTGGTTTGGATGTGATCAGCCCATTTTGTCTCTTTTCAGGTTCCGTTGTCACATCCAAACCCGCGGGGGGGTTACTAGACCAACCGTCCAACGGTTTTGGTGGTGATATCTTGACAGATGTATGTAGTTTGAACCCATGTTACTTGCCCAAAGGCAGTTTGGACCCACGTAACTTGCCCTCACGTAGTCTGAACCCACGTTACTAGCTCACACGCAAGTCTAACCCACGTAACTCACCCTTACGAAGTCCGAAACTACGTTATTCTAACACGGAATTACAAGAATTGATATATTTCTTAATTTCTACAAATCGTTCACGTGAACTCACGTGCTGAAATATAGCAACCAGATCTAATTTCACGTGCTTTAGTCGTATTTGAACTCATTTCAACGTAACCAAGTCGAAAATCCCGTCTAAATATCAATTTCTTCAAATCCCCTAATTTCTACAAAACGTCCGTGTACTCACGTGCTTCACTAATTACGCTATTTCCCATTCGGACCCCCGTTTCGGACCCATAATCCCGGTCCAATTATCTGGTAATGATGTTCTCATCCCCAGCGACTGTGACAGAGAGAATCATGAATCGAACGAAGTCAATTTCTTGGCCGAAGCCGAAGTTGAATTTCCATGGCCGAAGCCGAATTCATAGAGAGAATGTGGTTTTTAACAGTTGGAGATCATAGATGACGCATACGTATGCAGATCGCCCGATCAAATTCGGTGGACTTGGAGGGCTTGATAAAGACGAGCAAATTAACAGCTGTTTGCGCGTCTATCCAAAGGACAGTAAATTTATACAAGGAGTCAAAAATTTCAATGATGAACGTAGGTGGAAACTTCGTTACGACCATTCTTTCTGTAATAAATTCTCACAATAACAGCTAACTAACAGGTATAACTTTAAACTTACAGGTTGATTCGCTGACGACACTGCTGGCCGTGCCAACCGTGCATCGTGTGGAGTTGGGATCTGTCATTCCTGTAATTTCTAAGTCCTGTGAGAATACTTATCAAATGCCAGTGTGCGCACTGATCACGACTAGTAAACAATAAGGTAAAACTACATTTACCTTAACAAAAAACAACCAACAAAAACAGAAAAAGTCATTCCGCCGCCCCAGCCCCCTCCAATTGGTAACCAATAAGGTAAAACTGCATTTACTGTAACTTAAAACAAATGAAAAAACAGAAAAATTCAACAACCCCCATTTACTTCAACCTGCAAATCAGCAACCCTGTAACCCCACAGAGAGTACTGCATTAATTACCTGACTGACGTTGTCCGGGTATATTATCCGCTGTTTCAGCTGTTCCCTTTGGAGCTGTAGCTTCTCCGTCATCTTAGAGACGTCATTGTGGAGATTCGGGCAAAACATCGACTTCGGCTTGATGTTGGAACCTGAGCAAATTTCATTGCAGGGATAGGAATTAATGAATCATCTTCTGCCGCCGTTAGGTTGGCTGGAGTAGGAAATGCCACGGATAACACCGCCGGGTGTGGCGCGAGCACGTGCAACGCGAATACTACCCTCTGGTTACCACAGTAGAGGTAATGTACAAAGTTTCCGGGCCCATTCAGAACTTGTCCATAGCCAACCCTCATCCTTTTGAAAGACAAAAAAGGGGAGGGAAAATGATGCAGGTATTCAAGAAATACCATAAATTCCCACCATAAATTTCGAAGCGCGCATTTCAATTTTCAGAAAAATGGGTTGAGCAATAGCCCGAAAAATTCCCACTACCAAATTGTCGCCGCGCCTTACAAAAGCAGAAGATGATTCCGCGAAGTGGATCCACATTTGGGACATTTTGCGCGGCGCGCAAAATGTCACTTTTCTGCGTTCGCCGTACAAATTGTCCCCCACGTCCAACGAATTTAGGCGACTATCTTATTTTCAAAACCATAACTGATATCGCTTATCGTTTTGTTATCCACTAAATGATTCCCAAAATTTCCAACACTTGTAACAAAATGAGACAAAGTTGAAAATGTGTCCATTTTCGGCGTTCTGTCTTCTGATGGTTTTAAATGATTAAATATTATAGCAGGAGTTCATTAGACACTATCAGAGCCCTTTTGGATTCAGTGATGACACAGTGATGATATGATGACATCTAAATGACCAAAAATCCCAAATTTAATTTCAAAAATCCCAAATTTGTTCGAAACCATGGCTTAAAAACCGTTTTGTTATTCACGGAAGGGTTATCAAAGCATCATTTGAAGCAAAAATTCAAAATGGCCAAATCGGTCTGGAAACACCTGAAATCGATTTATTATCATCCCTAGAGGTATTCTACAAAGTTTTACGGCAAGAACATGTCATTTAGTGTCCCAAAACGATGGATCCAAATCGAAATTTCGAAGTGGATCCATATAAGACAAATCTGGGACATTTGTTTTACGGCCATGTTTCGGCTGTAATCTGACTTTTTATGATTTCAGATGTTCTGTAGGGTTACTCCGAACCATGTTCAGGGCTTTTTAAGCCGAAATAGCCATTTTGGCCCAGATATAGCCATTTAGGGCCCGAAAAGGCCCAAATTTCAAAATGGCCAAATCGATTTGGAAACGCCTCAAATCGATTTATAATCATCCTGAGAGGTATTCTACAAAGTTTTACGGACAGGAAATGTCATTTAGTGTCCCAAAACGATGGATCCAAATCGAAATTTCGAAGTGGATCCATATAAGGGGGCCGGGGGGGGTCTGAGGTCGATTTTCGGTTTTTTGTTGTTTCTGATAGAGCTGAACGCCAGCTACCAGTAGGTTTTTACCGCATCAAAAAATATTGTTCCTAGCCGAAGTTATAAATTTTTCAAATCGTGATTTCGCCTGTAATTACAGTGCGCGCGCGAACTTACGACGCGATTTGCCGAAAATAAACTTTAGAATCTATCTCCTCCTACAGTTTTTGAGGAAAACCCTTGAAACTTGGTAGTTATGTTCTAAGGCATAAACCCTCATGCGAGCCGATTCCCGATTCAGGCCTCAAAAGTGAAAATATGAATTTTCAAAGTTGGCTCCTATCCCAAAAATGGTCAAAAATGACGATTTTCGAATTTCAAAAATTCATATTTTCACTTCCGAGGCCCAAATCAAAAATCCGCTCGCATGAAAGTTCTGTTCCATGCCCCAGAACACAACTACCAAGTTTCAAGGGTTTTTCCTCAAAAACTGTAGGAGGAGATAGATTTTAAAGTTAATTTGCGGCAAATCGCGTCGTAAGTTTGCGCGCGCACTGTAATTACAAGCGAAATCGCGATTTGAAAAATTTATAACTTCGGCTAGGAACAATATTTTTTGATGCGGTAAAACCTACTCAGCTGGCGTTCAGCTCTATCAGAAACAACAAAACCGAAAATCGACTTCAGACCCCCCCCCCCGGCCCTTATAAGACAAATCTGGGACATTTGTTTTACGGCCATGTTTCGGCTGTAATCTGACTTTTTATGATTTCAGATGTTCTGTAGGGTTACTCCGAACCATGTTCAGGGCTTTTTAAGCCAAAATAGCCATTTTGGCCCAGATATAGTTTATTTAGGGCCCCAAAGGCCCAAATTTCAAAATAGCCAAATCGATTTGGAAACGCCTCAAATCGATTTATAATCATCCTGAGAGGTATTCTACAAAGTTTTACGGACAGAAATGTCATTTAGTGTCCCAAAACGATGGATCCAAATCGAAATTTCGAAGTGGATCCATATAGGGGGCCGGTCTGGGGTCGATTTTCGGTTTTTGTTGTTTCTGATAGAGCTGAACGCCAGCTACCAGTAGGTTTTTCCCGCATCAAAAAATATTGTTCTAGCCGAAGTTATAAATTTTCAAATCGTGATTTCGCCTGTAATTACAGTGCGCGCGAACTTACGACGCGATTTGCCGAAATAAACTTTAGAATCTATCTCCTCCTACAGTTTTTGTGAAACTTGGTAGTTATGTTCTAAGGCATAAAACAAAAACTCATGCGAGCCGATTTTTGATTTAGGCCTCAAGTGAAAATATGAATTTTTGAAATTCGAAAATCGTCATTTTGACCATTTTTGGGACAGGAGCCAACTTTGAAAATTCATATTTTCACTTCTGAGGCCCAAATCAAAAAATCGGCTCGCATGAAAGTTTTGTTTATGCCCTAGAACATAACTACCAAGTTTCAAGGTTTTTCCTCAAAACTGTAGAGGAGATAGATTTTAAAGTTAATTTGCGGCAAATCGCGTCGTTGCGCGCACTATAATTACAAGCGAAATCGCGATTTGAAAAAAATTATAACTTCGGCTAGAAAAAATATTTTTGATGCGGTAAAACCTACTGGTAGCTGGCGTTCAGCTCTATCAGAAACAACAAAAAACCGAAAATCGACTTCAGACCCCCCCCCGGCCCCCATAAGACAAATCTGGGACATTTGTTTTACGGCCATGTTTCGGCTGTAATCTGACTTTTTATGATTTCAGATGTTCTGTAGGGTTACTCCGAACCATGTTCAGGGCTTTTTAAGCCGAAATAGCCATTTTGGCCCAGATATAGCCATTTAGGGCCCGAAAAGGCCCAAATTTCAAAATGGCCAAATCGATTTGGAAACGCCTCAAATCGATTTATAATCATCCTGGGAGGTATTCTACAAAGTTTTACGGACAGAAAATGTCATTTAGTGTCCCAACCATAGCTGCCAAACTTTAGAAATTCCTTGACAGGGCATAAAAATGGCCCAAAAAGCAGGGCAAAAACAGGGCATATATGCCTATGTATCTTTTTGAAAAGTGTCGACCTTTTTTTTTCTTTTTTTTTGGACGCCACCCTGAAAAGGCCATCCGTGATAAGCCCCCACCCAGAATGCGACATCGCCATGAAGAGCATTGATATCGCTTCAGTAGAATAAGTTATCGCCTCCTTCTGAAAATTGTCGCCAGCAATTACATCATTTGCGACAATATTCTAAGTAGGCGACCATTTAGTTTTGTTTTTGTCGCCTACAATGTATTTTTTGTCGCCTAAGTAGTACTTGATTATCATAATTTGTCGCATGTAACAAAAAATAATCGCCTTCTGGACTATATCCAAGTCTTGGGCAAATTTGTCGCCTCATGTAAGAAATTGTCGCTTACTCTGGTGATGTAATAAATCCGTCGCCTATAAGAAAAAATAATCGCGTTTGATATTTTCGTAAATATCCGAATTGTAGATTAAAATCGTCGCGTATCCAGGTTGATAGTCGCTTCAGGAATCTTTTGAAATTTAATTAGAATATATAAATAATGTTGAAACAACGTGTGGGTTACATTTTACACATGGCAGAGAGAGCTTGAATTGAAACATCTTTCTCAGTTTTACGATAGCAAAGAAATGAAATTGCGTTATTCGTAATTAATGATACACACAATGAAACTATTTGAACATGATTTAATGGTGCGTGGTTTAAAACTAAAAGTAGGCAGATACGTTGACGTTGTAATCAATGGCGCTATCATCATCTTTGAACTTTGATATGGACATTGGACATGCCACATACCTTTTCCCTTCCTGCCCTCCCTTAATGCAAATATGCGATCGAATTGAGTGCTGCAGCTCTCTTCCGCATCCAGTTCTGATCTAATGAAGCGGTCAGTGTGTGTTTGTTTAATAGCTCGTAATGAGGTTGGAAGAAGGTCTGATTTCATACTTGCCCCTGTCTCTCGGTTCTTGTGTGTGGGTGTGGGTGTTGCTGTTGTGTCATCTTCGCGAGTAATGTAGCACATCATGATACACGCACACATTCACTGAAATACTGAGTGATTTTTTTGTCGTGAAGTTGTGAAGTATATCGCAAAAAAATATCAAAACAATTGTTAAAATTTGTTTAGCATTAAAGAATAACTTAAAACAAAATGTCAAACAATAATAATTCATATAAAAAACAATAATTTCATGAGTGAAAAATATAAAACTTGTAAATAAGAAAATATAGGGACGCTTATTCAAAAAAAAAAGCTGATATTATTATTAATCGATTCGATTCGTCGATCTGATTTGTCGATTCGATTCGTCCATTCGATTCGTCGATTCGATTATTCGATTTGTCGATTCGATTCGTCGATTCGATTCGTCGATTCAATTCGTCGATTCGATTCGTCGATTCAATTCGTCGATTCGATTCGTCGATTCGATTCGTCGATTCGATTATTCGATTCGTCGATTCGATTCGTCGATTCGATTCGTCGATTCGATTCGTCGATTCGATTCGTCGATTCGATTCGTCGATTCGATTCGTCGATTCGATTCGTCGATTCGATTCGTCGATTCGATTCGTCGATTCGATTCGTCGATTCGATTCGTCGATTCGATTCGTCGATTCGATTCGTCGATTCGATTCGTCGATTCGATTCGTCGATTCGATTCGTCGATTCGATTCGTCGATTCGATTCGTCGATTCGATTCGTCGATTCGATTCGTCGATTCGATTCGTCGATTCGATTCGTCGATTCGATTCGTCGATTCGATTCGATTCGTCGATTCGATTCGTCGATTCGATTCGTCGATTCGATTCGTCGATTCGATTCGTCGATTCGATTCGTCGATTCGATTCGTCGATTCGATTCGTCGATTCGATTCGTCGATTCGATTCGTCGATTCGATTCGTCGATTCGATTCGTCGATTCGATTCGTCGATTCGATTCGTCGATTCGATTCGTCGATTCGATTCGTCGATTCGATTCGTCGATTCGATTCGTCGATTCGATTCGTCGATTCGATTCGTCGATTCGATTCGTCGATTCGATTCGTCGATTCGATTCGTCGATTCGATTCGTCGATTCGATTCGTCGATTCGATTCGTCGATTCGATTCGTCGATTCGATTCGTCGATTCGATTCGTCGATTCGATTCGTCGATTCGATTCGTCGATTCGATTCGTCGATTCGATTCGTCGATTCGATTCGTCGATTCGATTCGTCGATTCGATTCGTCGATTCGATTCGTCGATTCGATTTGTTGATTCGATTTGTTGATTCGATTCGTCGATTCGATTCGTCGATTCGATTTGTTGATTCGATTCGTCGATTCGATTCGTCCAATCCATTCGTCCAATCCATTCGTCCAATCGATTCGTCCAATCGATTCGTCCAATCGATTCGTCCAATCGATTCGTCCAATCGATTCGTCAATTTGATTCGTCGATTTGAATCGAATCGACAAATCGAATCGACAAATCGAATCGACGAATCGAATCGACGAATCGAATCGACGAATCGAATCGACGAATCGAATCGACGAATCGAATCGACGCTCGAATCGAATCGACGAATCGAATCGACGAATCGAATCGACGAATCGAATCGACGAATCGAATCGACGAATCGAATCGACGAATCGAATCGACGAATCGAATCGACGAATCGAATCGACGAATCGAATCGACGAATCGAATCGACGAATCGAATCGACGAATCGAATCGACGAATCGAATCGACGAATCGAATCGACGAATCGAATCGACGAATCGAATCGACGAATCGAATCGACGAATCGAATCGACGAATCGAATCGACGAATCGAATCGACGAATCGAATCGACGAATCGAATCGACGAATCGAATCGACGAATCGAATCGACGAATCGAATCGACGAATCGAATCGACGAATCGAATCGACGAATCGAATCGACGAATCGAATCGACGAATCGAATCGATGAATCGAATCGACGAATCGAATCGACGAATCGAATCGAACAAATCGAATCGACGAATCGAATCGACGAATCGAATCGACGAATCGAATCAACAAATCGAATCAACAAATCGAATCGACGAATCGAATCGACGAATCGAATCGACGAATAGAATCGACGAATCGAATCGACGAATCGAATCGTCGAGTCGAGTCGTCGAATTGAATCGAATCAAATCGGATCTATAGAAAAATCCGGTTTACCGGAACGGATCGGACCGGATCTGGATTTTTGGCAAGATTTTACCCTTAACCGTATCAAATCGAATAAGCAACTTTGCTTACTCAGAACACCTATACCTCATTTTTGTTTCGATATGCTGCGTTAATACTTTAATAATCCATCTCATAGAGTTTTTATATGTACATACTATTGTAAGTTACAGAGTCCGTAGTTCGATGCTTAGAATTTAGATAGGCAGTTAGTGCTTTATTGGATTGATTGGTTGGTACTGGAAATATGAACCACAGAAAATCACAAGTTAATGTCTAATTGGATGTTACTGGCTGTCAGGCAGTCAAACGACTAATGGTCAAGGGACTAATGAGCCTCAATATACCTAGCAATGTATATATCTTTACAGCACTGAAAGGGATTCAATGAAAACTGAGACAGGGTAACTTGATCAACTTGTTATTGTACGCATCAGAGTATTGAAGTATTGAATTTTCATAATTTAGGATATTCATATTTTGGTGAAACCCTCCGATACAGTAACCCTGTGATCCGGATCCAGTGAAATTTTGACCCTCAAACCGGACCGGATCGGATCGCCCAAAAAACGCCCGGATCCCGGACCGGATCTGAGATCCGGTCGGTTCCTAGCGTGTATCATGATGTGCTACATATTTACTCGCGAAGATGACACAACAGCAACACTTACATTTACACACAAGAATTGAGAGACAGGGGCAAGTATGAAATTAGACCTTCTTCTAACCTCATTACGAGCTATTAAGCAAACACGCAATTATCGCTTCATTAGATCAGAACTGGATGCGGAAGAGAGCTGCAGCACTTAATTCGATCGCATATTTGCATAAAGGGAGGGTAGGAAGGAAAAGATATGTGACATGTCTATATCAAAGTTCAAAGATGATGATAGCGCCATTGATTATAACGTCAACGTATCTGCCTACTTTTAGTTTTAAACCACGCACCATGAAAACATGTTGAAATAGTTTCATTGTGTGTATCATTAATTACGAATAACGCAATTTCATTTCTTTGCTAAATCTGCAATCCACTCTATCGTAATTTTCGTAAAACTGAGAAAGATGTTTCAATTCAAGCTCTCTCTCTGCCATGTGTAAAATGTAACCCACACGTTGTTTCAACATTAATTATATATTCTAATTAAATTTCAAAAGATTCCTGAAGCGACAATCAACCTGGATATGCGACGATTTTAATCTAGAATTCGGATATTCTACGAAAATATCAAACGCGATTATTTTTTCTTAAAGACGACGGATTTATTACATCACCAGAGTAAGCGACAATTTATTACATGAGGCGACAAATTTGCTCAAGACTTGGACATAGTCCAGAAGGCGATTATTTTTGTTACATGCGACAAATTATGATAATCAAGTACTACTTAGGCGACAAAAATACATTGTAGGCGACAAAAACAAAACTAAATGGTCGCCTACTTAGAAAATTGTCGCAAATGATGTAATTGCTGGCGACAATTTTCAGAAGGAGGCGATAACTGATTCCACTGAGGCGATATCAATGCTCTTCATGGCGATGTCGCATTCTGGGTGGGGGCTGTGATAGTTCTTAATGGGTATATTTTTCGATTTTCAGGTATATTCCATGAACGCAGTGCTCAAAAAGGTATATTTTTACTTTATTAGGTATATTTCCAAAATCCATCCGAGGCAGTGCTGAATAGGTGTATTTCCAAATTCTACCCGAAACAGTGCTTGATAATTTAAGAATTTAATAGGAATATTTTCAAATTCTATCCGAGACAGTGCTTAATACTTAATAAGTATATTTCCAAATTTCATCCGAGACAGTGCTTAATACTTAAAAAGGTATATTTTCAAATTAAATCCGAAACAGTGCTTAATACTTAAAAAGGTATATTTCCAAATTCCATCTGAGTCAGTGCTTAATAGGTATATTTCCAAGTTCCATCCGAAACAGTGCTTAATAGGTATATTTCCAAATTTCATCCGAGACTGTGCTTAATACTTAGAAGGTATATTTTCAAATTCTATCCGAGACAGTGCTTAATACTTACAAAGGTATATTTTCAAATTCCATCCGAGTCAGTGCTTAATACTTAAAAAGGTATATTTCCAAATTCCATCCGAGTCAGTGCTTAATAATTTAATAGGTATATTTCCAAATTCCATCCGAGACAGTGCTTAATTTAGTATATTTCCAAATTTCATCCTAGACAGTGCTTAATACTTAAAATTTTAAGAGGTTTATTTTCAAATTCTATCTGAGACAGTGCTTAATATTTAAAAAGGTATATTTCCAAATTCCAACCGAGTCAGTGCTTAATAATTTAATAGGTATATTTTCAAATTCCATCCAAGACAGTGCTTATCGCTTAATACTAAAAAAGGTATATTTCCAAATTCCATCCGAGACAGTGCTTAATAGGTATATTTCCGAATTCCATCCGATGTAGTGAATAATACTTGAATAGGTATATTTCCTTTTTCCATCTGAGACAGTCATTAATAGGTATATTTCCAAATTTTATCTGCGCCGAGACGGTGATAAATAGACAAATAGGTATATTTCAGAATTCCATCCGAAGCAGTTCCTAATAAATTAATAGGTATATTTCTGGAAATTGGCGACACTTTTTTTTCTTTTTTTTTTGGAGGCGACCCAGAAAACAGGGCAAATTGGTCCAAAGGCAGGGCAAAAGAAGGGCTTCGCAGGGCAAGGGCCAAAAAACAGGGCAAAAACAGGGCAGGACAGGGCGCCCTGTCAAAAACAGGGCAGTTTGGCAGCTATGGTCCCAACACGATGGATCCATATCAAGATTTCGATGTGGAACCATATGGGGAAATGTCCCAGATTTGTCCCATATGGATCCACTTCGAAATCTCGATTTGGATCCATCGTTTTGGGACACTTAATGTCATTTTCTGGCCGTAAAACGTTGTAGAATACCTCTCGGGATGATTATAAATCGATTTGAGGCGTTTTCGGACTGATTCGGCCATTTTGAAATTTGGGCCTTTTTGGGCCCTAAATGGCCATATTGGGGCCCAAAATGGCTATTTCGGCTTTAAAAGCCATGAACATGGTCCGGAGTAACCCTACAGACCACCTGAAATCATTAAAAGTCAGATTACAGCCGAAACATGAGCGTAAAACAAATGTCCCAGATTTGTCCCATATGGATCCACTTCGAAATCTCGACTTGGATCCATCGTTTTGGGACACTAAATGACATTTTCTGGCCGTAAAAATTTGTAGAATACCTCTCAGGATGATTATAAATCGATTTGAGGCGTTTCCATTCGGCCATTTTGAAATTTGGGCCTTTTGGGCCCTAAATGGCCATATTGGGGCCCGAAATGGCTATTTCGGCTTTAAAAGCCATGAACATGGTCCGAGTAACCCTACAGACCATCTGAAATCATTAAGTCAGATTACAGCGGAAACATGGCCGTAAAACAAATGTCCCAGATTTGTCCCAAATTCGTCCCATGGATCCAATTTGGATCCACTTCCGCGGAATCATGAACTCTACGCATATGTTTGAGAAATGAGCCAAAATTGGAACAAATTTAGGAAAATGTGGACTGAGTTCGGTTTGTTTTGACTTTCTAGCCCTATAAATGTGTTGCAGATAGTTCTCATAGGTTTCCCAGGTTTCGAGAGTCGGACTGCCGTTATGGCGCAGACAGAGAGCCACTTATTTTCGTACGCCGATTTTTCAGCCTCAGTATTTTCAGTTCACCGATTATGTAATTCAGATCGCCATTTTCATTCATTTCAACCATTATCTTTAACTTTAATAACCATAATCTGCGTAGTTAATGGGTACTTTATTTACTCTTTTTGACTCAATGGTCCAAGTACAATTAATGCAAACGATGTGGTTCTTTAATTACTATCAACATACTTTAGAGTATGTTAAATTCAACGTAGACAGCGTTGTGAGAATTACATTCAGATTTCAGGGCTTCATGGAAATAATACTATCGGTTTACTGCTGCTATTATTTTATGTCACAATAGTGAATATATATCATAACAAGTCGGGACACATTCCCCCATCTGTTGTTGCTGCGCTACAAATCTATATATCACATTGCCCTGAGCCCTACTAAGGAGCTGCGAGGAGAAGAATACCAGTCACTTGCCGGAGAGAAGAGAAGAAATTATGTCCATTTTCTCATTATCTGTAGCACGACACGGGAGTCACAATGTCTGACGGATAATGCCCGGGATGAATGTTGTAATATTTATATCATCATGAGTTTATTGAGCTCAGCATGGGGCCCTACAATAACAACAACATCACGTTCTCAGATCATTTCCCAGGTTACTGTTATTAGTGATTAGAGAAGTAACAATTGTTTCAACAATATAGAACGGATACATCTTATCTTTAATGGAGAAACGTTCTGCCGCCTCTTCCACCAATCCTTATCTTTATCTCTCCGGATATTGTCTCACACCCAGGCTCTCATTTAAGCATTTAGTCATTTCCTCTGTGAAATAATAAAAATATACTTCTATGGAGACTTTTCAAAACCCAAATGAGACTTGCAAGTTTTAAACGGCGAATGACCACTCTTTTATTGACTATTCCTTCCCACTGGACCCTCCTTCAAGGGGGCGTGGTCTATGACTTGTACGAATGGGCGTGGTCTACCCCCTCTTTAAACGGGCGTGGCCAATACTCTCTCACCTTCTCAGCTGACTCACACCCCTCAGCTTACGTTTCCCTCTCTCTCACTCACCACTCTCTCCCCGGCCTCGCTACAAACCTCCCTCCAAAACACTTGTCAAGACTTCATTGCAGTAATATGCCCGGGCTGCAAAGTGTTGAGTCCCCTGCCATTAGCCGTTACGCACTATTGGTTGCTCACGAATATACAGAATAACAAACAGAAAACAGACCCAATTATTGTCACCTAGTACTAACTAATATATATGTTTGCTATAGACGCTTAGACGCAATTGCCCCTGTCAAGTTGAGTCTGGCATATTTAGAAGACATGCGAGACTTACAGCGTCTCAGTAAGTACAATTAACGAAAGAGAAACAAGGCTACCGGGGGAGTGAGTGAGCGTTGCAAGTGCTTCACGGGCTATAATAATAATGATAAATATAATATATTTATATATAACAACAACAACAACAACAACGTGGTCTCTGTGTTGATAAGAGAAACATGACAATCGCTTTGCTGCAACCAGCTCCGCGTTTAGTAATCGGTTTAAAGCGGCTCAAAACAATTAACTAATTGTTTACTTTTGCCGGTATTCGGAGGTGCTTTCATATTTAGGTTCTATGAGAAACCCTCGTTGGAGGAACGTTTCACTGTCGCAACGCTAAGAACCTCCGACACACTTCCACAAATTCCCCGTGCCCGTATCCCGTACAAAGAAACACACAGCCTAATTATAGTTCACCGAAAACTTACTAAACACTGCGTTATTTGGAAAGTTTTAGTTAACGGGGAAAACAAATTTCTGTTGATTTCTGTTATATAGTAAAGAGAAAGGCAACTCGTGAGTTGACAGTTGACTGAATATTGCTTGGCATTCTAACACTTTGGAGTTCAAAAGCAGACATGTATAGAGATATTCAATGCAATAATAATTTTGTAAAGTAGTAGGTAGGACAAATGAACTTGGGTAGAAACAATGCACTACTTTAGCTTATACCTAGCTACTTACAACGCCAAATTTCTATTTAGTTTCAATTAAGCTAACTCCTCGAAGTACAGTCGCATAATCATCAATCCAAACTCCAGATGTAATCCATTTCTGTCGTGGATGGTTATCCATCCACATCGTACACCCTAAAACCAATCCTATATTATCCTAAACTTTCTAACACTGTTTTCTCTTACAGTCGCACATGGCTACGCACACTAGCAGCTACTGGTGCGTGTACTGCGAGAGGTCCTTCAGGAACGAGTACAACTTCAAGCAGCACCAAACGGTAAGAAACCGCCCAGATTTCAGGAATACGAAACTTGATTTTGCATTCATTGCTATGTTGAAGTTTGAAATTTAAGAGTGACTTTTGATAAAGTTCAATAATACCTTCCCCTATAAATTATTTGCATTTCCCCTCACAAATTCTGATCAATCCTTATTCTCCACTTATATTGATAAGAAAAATTCTCTTGAAACGTGCATCCTCTGTCCCATGCCTGCGATAATCCCAAAATAAAGATACGCGTTAAATTAAACCAAATTGACGGTATTTGCCAGCACGTTTCATCGTGCGCTATTTAATCGAGTAATTTCACCGCGCGTATAGCGACAAAAGTAATGATTTCACCTGCACGTACCGCTTTCCCGGCTCTCTCCTTGCCGGAATGCTGGCCTCTGCACCTGATAAATTAGTGCAATTGCCGTTAATTGGCGTCAGCAATACGTCTGCTTGTCAAGCCTACCGAGTCTTATCAACAATTCTCAAGACAATTGTCCAAGTTATGAGTTGACGGATTTAATAATATTATATATGATCTGGATCGTGTTTAAAACACGCCTACCTCTGTTTAGTATACGTGCTCCACTTGGGGTCGCGTTCTAAAATAGGCTAATCAAAGTCATCAACTCACCATCTTAAACCATGATAATGACGTAATATCTCGTCGCTTATCATTCACCAGCGGTCAGCGTTATATTCCGCTACTTCTATTCTCGTGAGGAAACTACCTCTCTCCGGACTCACTGTTTTAGTTGAATTCCTTTGACTGCAAACGAATATTATATTTATGTACCTGGAGTGAGTGTCTCGTTCACGTGACCATGTGGTTCAACACGTGACACCAAGCTATATCGCAGCACACTCCGTAACCGTACTGTACTCCTGCTGTATCCACCAATAGCACGTCACGACATTAATATATCGTCTACATTCGAAGTTTGTAAACACACTCACACGACATCCTCTTCTTCTACGAATTGACGATGATGATGATAATAGCACCAGCGGAAAATACCACATATATAATATACTATATAGCAAGTCTGCAGCACTCTGTGTTAAAAGTATATTATAGATGAGATAGTTTGTGTAAAAAGTGCGAGTTGATTGGCTGATCAGAGTAAACATCATGCAGGAGCTCTAGATTTCATGAGCTAGATTCTCTCTCGTTCTCTCCTCTCTCTCCTGAGAGTAGAGTGTGCTGGCATTGTGCGATGAGTCTTTACAAATAGTACGGTAATTTATATAGATCTTATATATATTGGATGGCAATCCTATACGTGTTTTAACTGTTTCTATACGTGCAATGTTATATATAATAAGCTCTATGCTGGTGTTTATCAGCTCCATGCGAAATATCGTCGTGTAAAAGAACTAAACAATCATTGACAAGTAGAACTAAAATCATTCCTCCGTTATTTCGTGTTAAAAAGCACTTATATTTTATTATATTCGATACAGTATTATATATGTGTGATGAATCTAATTTCAATTTAAGATCGAGTGCGTCTTTTCATCTTCATTAATTGATACAAGACACACATTGCAGCTAGCTAGCTGGAATGATTTACAAACTATGCTAGATTGTCAGACTCTACCTGTAATCATGATCATTACAAACTCATGGTTCACTTTACATTGTCTCCAATATACTGCTAAAATATATCACACAATTGTAACGCTTTATGCCAGAGTAAGCTTCATTTCCATCTCGCAACAGATCCTTGCACCTTGTAAATAATGCATCTATCGATACCTATATAACTCCCAATTCCACGAGCCATTGGACTTTGGAACACAGTACCACACGACCATATCACTATGTATAACAATATGTTAATACTATCACTACCACTCTATATCACGTATTAACCCAACCCTTCTGGTATGTTATTGTACAAACACTCCACATATTGGAGTGACGTTCTGTAAACACCGTGTCTATATGTTTACCAACTTCCAACGTACTGTATATTCATATGATAATAATTGGAGGGGGACCGCACCTAGCACAGGCCAATCTCTCCTCCTATCACAATATGTATAAATATACCTTGTTAAACAGATGAGAGAGTGTCTAGCTCTATATATATATAATGTTAAACTGTTGGTGGGGTAGGGGTTGTAACACATCTATAATATAAATAAGCTGTCTATGCATAGCACACATGACACCTGTTTAAATCAGGGGTGACCCTGTGTGTCCCTGTCTGCACATGTAATTGCCCTGCACTGCAACTTGTAGCCCCTTCCACCATACATCATAGAGAAGGTATAATTATATACATGCCTGTATGATATTCATATGACACCAGCAGCAACCAGCTATAACTGTTGATGTCAGAGACAATGCAACAACAGCAGCAGGGTGTGGGGAGTGTTAATAAAGTGTGTACCGACAGAAACATGGCGGTCATCAGGCCGCATGGAACCGCGAGTTTTTCTATCGATATATGGAGAGAGAGGGGGGCAAATGATCTGTTGCCATCAAGCGCAACCAAGCGTCTTTGTTTTCAGTACTTATGCAATGAGCAATTACTTAAACGGCATTTTAGCATTTTTAGCATGACTCCAATAGGTACGTATTGTCAAGTTTAATCAATTATAGCGGATTATAATTAGGTTTCAAGCACGGCTGATTTCTTTTATTTAAAGATAATGAGAGACTGGCTAGATTATCATTGAGAATAAGCCTGTGTGAAAATTTGCTATGGTTCCTGCCAATTTCTATTGTAAGAGGCAATATTAAGTTTCAAATAATTCTGTTTTGCAGAACGGGCTTCGCGTAACGCGCACCGACGTTAACCTACAAAATGCGTGCACGCGATGTCTAAATCGCGCGTTTTAGATTTGTTAAGAATTTCCACATGTTCCGTCGCGCGCGATATATGATATCCACATGATTCTCATAATTGAACAGTGACCCAGATCAGTGCAGAATATGTCGAATCCTCACTGGCTGCTATAATGAAGTCCCGTCAATTTGACTAATATCCGGCCGGGTGGGGATTAGAGTCAGCATTATCTTCCGAATTTACCAGGGCATGTCAAGGCAGTTACTTCAGTAATTTTGGTTCACAGTCATTGATCTAAGTTTGATTGTTGCCTTGTACAGTAAACGTTGTGACTTACTGCCGTGCAAACCTCATAAGCGCTAACTACACTACGCTAATGTAAATAATATCTACAGAACATGTCATCCGAATGGGAATGAAAATTCTTAATTTATCAACGTAATTACAACATAATCCTGGATATTTCCCGACGGCACCGGTTTCGATAGCATGTAAATTACTGATTGTTTCGGTGTATTATAATATGCTCATATTAAGTTATTATGGGTTTGATCCAATGATTAGCGGTTGCCGCAGAAGTCAATCAATGAATAGTACGAGGACACGCCCTTTTGTAATTGCAGGGAGATGGACTTGAAACATTTCCTAAGTCATCTCTAAATCTATACATCTGTTTGATTCCACAATGAAAAACACTGGTCCTTCAATTTCCTCCCAAATTTCCACCCTAAAATATCCTACCCCATTCACTTCCCCAGTACCCTAGCTCTCATCCCCTGCTCCTCACTCTCCCTTTCAACATTCCTAACCTCTGCTCCCTCCCTCTCAGTTTTCTAACCCCTTCTCCCCCTCAGGTCCACACGACTCTGATGAACGAGAACGAGAAGAAATACCCGACCTGGCTGGAGTCCTTCAGGCAGGAAATGTTGACTTGTGTCACCTCGCTGGAGACCCCCCAACTCCACCTACCTCCCATGAGCGCTCTCAACACTCCTTCAGCCATCAGCAGCGCTGCAGCTGCAGCCATCACTTCAGAACAGGAAAGAGGTACGTTTTTTGTTCGATGAAAAAAACGCGTTAAATACGACAGAAATTCTATGAAAATTTAACTGCGCGCAAGTCTGTAAAATGTGCGTCTTCATCAATCCCTTCTTATGTTCGATGTTCATAGATCGATGCAAGAGCACACATATGGGTTACCCTAATAATAACCCAGCTGTTTTGTGACATTTTCCAAGAATTTGGGAATATATAATCAACGAAGACATGTTTTTCGTTGCTTTAGGATTTTTTTAACGTCTACATAACTCTGATGATGCATTTTTTCCTTCCTTCAATCAGCTTTATAGTCCTCCTTTCAGAAACCTCAAATGAAGCTTTGGAATCTCCTCGAAAGCTAAGAAAACTCGACGGACCTTCCCCAATCAAATGTGAGTAAAACACCTTCCATTATGGAAGGGATAAAAACTGTACTTTTTATTGGTGCTATTGGTCGTTATGTTATAACTGATTCATGTTAAAATATTTATGTTAATATGAATATTCATTATTCAAGCCATCCTGTTGAAATATTCGGCATAAAAACCTGTTGCAGGCTTTTAAAAATATTTGTTATTTTATATTCGTTTTACATTTTACACAATGACCTCCTCCTCGATTAACAACACCCCATCATCAGTTGACGAGAAGAGGACTGAGGAACTACAGGCGATGAAGTTGAAAGCCATGATAGACAACGACCCCCTGTCCCGAGCCATCCTGCCCACCTTCTGTACCCCCTCCTCCATGCCCTTCTACGGGCTGGGGTCTGCTGCTGCGGCCTACTCTGCCGCCACTCTGTCTGGCAGGACCCCCTCCTCCGAGCAGTTCACTTCCCTCCACGACCCGCTCTCCCGGCACCCGGTCTCCACCCCCTTCCCGTCCCTCTCCGCGGGGGCGCTGCCCCTCTCCTTCCCCGGGGCCACCAACCCCTGCTTCAGACACCCCAAACCCATCAAGGTGGAGCCCCACAACCGGAGACAGTCCGCGGAGGAGGCCCAGAAAGGGGAGCAGGAGAGACAGGAGCAAGAGAGACAGGAGCAAGAGAGACAGGAGCAAGAGAGACAGGAACAAGAGAGACAGGAACAGGAGAGACAAGAGGGTCTCAAGCAGCAGGAGGCATTGAGACAAGACACTCTGAGACAGGAGACGATAAGACAGGAGAAGGAGGTGAGACGTCAAGAGGAAGAGGCACGGATACAAGAAGAGGACAAGAGACAGGAGGCGTGTGAGGCATTGCAAGCCCTGAAAAGTGAAGCAGTGGTGGACCAGCAGTCGGAGACATCCTCCGAGACCCCAGCTAAGACAGCAGCTGAACCCATGGATACGACTAGTGAGGAAGCTCCTGCTAAGGAGCATGAAGATAAGGAGAAGGAGGAGACTTCCCCGGATGAGGAGACAAGTGTGAAGGTGGAGGAGTCCTCTGCAGAGAAGGAGGATGAGAGCATGGGAGAGGAGGAAGAGGAGAGTATCAAGAGGGGCATCACCTACCAGTGCTGTCTCTGTGAGTTCAACTCCCCCGTTCTCAGCAACCTGACCTCCCATCTGGAGGCCGGACACTCTCTCCACAACTACGTGCTGATCAAGTCACTCCTGGCCTGTCTCGGAGACATCGGACCTAAGGAGGAGATTGCTACCAGATGAAGGAGAAGTCAAGAGGTTCTCTCCAACCAAAGATCAAAGGAAAGTAGACATTTGCTAATCGACGAAGTCTGAAAATCGTGCGAGATAAGTGATACAAATGCTGAAATCAAGGACTTAAAAACTTTGTTTTCATATTATATTGTCATTCGTCATATATAAGCTTAAATAATTTAAGCTTTTATAACCTTAGCTTAGATAACTTGAGCTTTGATAAATTTATCTAAATATATAGACTCAATACTTTTTGAGATTGTGATGTTGTTTTTGTTTTTTGCTTGAATTTGTTTTGTTTTTTAATCGTTTGGATAAAAGTTACTGTTCGTTGATAGTCCATAGCATTATGGAGAACGTTATTCAGTTGGCTGCTAGTTTTGAAATGTTGTTCGAAGGACTCAATTTCAGCACCTACATATGCATTCAAAATTTGATAATATGTTCATGTTTCAAGTGGTTGGCACTCTTTTATTAAAATCACCATTTTTCGTTGATAAATAGCCCAATTTTCATGATATTTCCTTGGGAAGTGTCCTAGAAATATTTATATTGGTCAAATGGATAGAGTTATATGGTTAACATAGTTTTATACTTACCTGGCAGGGCCCAGGGTAATATTTAAAGCTTTAAGGTTTTAGTTTAAAATAAGTACAGCTATAATTATACCCATGGCTAAATACAAAGTTTATTTGAATTTATTGATCATTGCTATATTTCATAGCGCTTTTTTCCGGAGTTAACATATTTATTTGTAGGTAAGAGGCTATTTTTATGGGCTATATATGTTACATTATTTAACATTTTATTGATAAAAGGTTTACACAAGACGTTAGTCGTTAAATGATATATTAGTCCGCTCCGTAGGATAAGGACATGACACATGATAAGAAAAGCTGGGAATCGATAGTGGCACTGTTTCGTGTACAATATCTAATTTACAATATCTAGTGTTTTCATTTCACCTCAATTTACCAGTGCCACTATCTCTGTACCCGCAGATTAGAGTTATTGACTCTTGGAATATGTAGAAAACTGTAAGGATTTTGGGATGGGTTGATAAGTTGGGAGGTACATTTTAACCTGGTAATATATTAATATTAACTTGTCATATATATGTAAAGATATAACATTCACCTATTCAAATACATACACTGAATTTATACGTGCTTTAAACGAGCTGATCTCTGCTTTTTGCCCTGATTTATACACGAGTTCGACATGATATGATCGTCACAGATCATGTTATTTTGATGGATATCTGGTACCAGATCAGTTATATCGTAGCTGACTAGCTGAGATCCACCGTAATATTATCATGACCATATTGAGTAGCAAGTGTATTTTGGACATTATCGTAGGCCATGTTTCATTCAGGTAGTCCAATACGTAGTCAATGATTAGCGTGACACAATGAGCAGAGTGTATTTTTATCTAAAATATCTGAAAAACACGGCTTTCGCAACACGCAACAGAGATAAGACCATTTTTTTAGAAATTTTACTTTCGAATCTTATGATTATCATTATGATAATCTCAACTTGTTTTTCAGTTGATGAGAGATTCATTCTGATCATCTTATTCTTATAGCATTACCATGATTAACAAACTGAAAAAGTCTTATCTCTGTGTGATGCCTGGCTCCCAGATTGATATAGAATATTTGTTGTATTCAGACTAACTTGCGCAGCGTTTTACCCGTGTATTTAGTGGAGAAGTCACTGTGTGGTTAGACTAGTCATTGAGATCATGTGACTATCCTCCTCCTCTCTCCTCTGTCTAGTCAAAACACTGTCTAGTCGAGGCACTGTCTAGTGTGGTACACCAGGCGGCTTCATCAAAAGTTCTGCTTTTACCTCCGAGCGAGGTTTTACTTTTAGATCCTAACTGCTAACTTATAACTATATTCCCTGGTGTCTTGACTTTTGGTACCTTGCACTTTTTGATGAAATTTTCAGACACAACCACCATTGCTTAGTACAATGTCTCTTCTCCTCGGTATGAAGCTGAGTAAATGTGAATATATCCAAACAAGGACAAGGACAAAACTAAATGATTTGGTATGCGAGGTAAAGAAAACCATGTGTTGTGTTAGCACTTAATTTGCATCACTATCATCATACGCGTTGTCTTAGTAAACAGAAAAAAGCAGAGCTTTCCGATGAAATTCTCGTCAATCACATTCCACACAACGAGGGGGAGTAGGAGATGAGGAAGTCACTTTTTTTGTCGATTTGATGGAACCACAATACATTAACAATGTTATTTCAAGACATAACCAGTTATGTTAGCTTCTCTCCATGATCAATAGTAGCTTCAAGACAAGATTTAAATTTTATTGGCTATTCAATAGTTTTACAATTGAACATGCTAATGAAGTGATGTAGATGTTGCGAGTTCTGGAAAGTCATCTGAAATTTCCACACGACCACCATTAATGTGCATGGCAGCGCTTGACTAGGAAATTTCAGAATGATTCTACCTTAGGAGGTCTATTTATATGGGTTGAAATTGCGGTGTTTGAAATTTTGGTAGGTTGAAAATATGGGGATTTTTTTCAAAAATCCCCAAATTTCACCCACCAAATAAAATTGGGTGATTTTTCTAACTTTTTGCTGACAAATGAAAGATTTTTGCGGAAAACAATGGAAAAATAGATTAATTCTAATATTACAAATCGAATTCTTGATCGTCTTCCTGAGCCTCTGCTTCATTAATTACTGTTCTAAATTTTTGAATTTCAATTGTTTCAACCATTTGACTTTGACTAAATTATCTGTAACTATCTGAAAACTCATCTCTGAAACGAAATTGTACTGTTTTAGTACAGATAGTTCAAGAAATTTCGAAAGCGGGTTGAATTAAATCGGGGAGTAAAATTGTGGCGGGCAAAATTTTGGTAGGTTGAAAATATGGGGATTTTTTCGAAAAATCCCCAAATTACACCCTTTATAAATAGACCTCCTAAGGTAATTGGTTGAACTGTTATGATAAAAAGCAAAAGTTTTTGAAGTTTTGACTGCCAATTACCAATGATATATTGTCTTGAAGCAACTAAATTTTCACTTAGAAATTTAACATTCAGCTGGGTGCCTGTGAAGTGTGTACCCGCTCTTATTCTTGACTACTGAAGTAGTGATAACATCTTATTTGCTGATAATATTTGCTCAAATGAGACAAGTTTAGTGTTACGAGAAGCATAGTCTGATAACCATAAGATAAGCAGATGTTAAATCCACTGTAGGTTACATTTAGAAATTTATCTGAAAACTAATACTATTACTGTTCACTTAATATTGGCATTCTAGATGTTTACTTTTTCTCTCGATGTGCTGCATGAATAAATGCGCTGAAAACAGTGTCTTAAAACCGTAATATTGTAAATTATACGTATAAAATATGAGTGGTATTTTTCTACGAGCTTTTATACCGCCCCCGGCCTGATACTGGGGCCTCTAACTCTATTATTGTATATATTGTAAAATAATAAGGAGTTGTTTTGGTCCATATTTTTCGATTTCGTGAAAGCTCTATCAATTGTTATTTGCCAATTTCGGGCAAAATTTCCTCTGCATTTTGAGCAATACTCGCAAACCACATTATAGACTTACCAGCATCCCAGATTTAGGCAAGGTTTGAAATTGAATCTTGGGAGAGATATGTGTGTCAAAAACCAGCATCTCCCTCCCCAGTATTCTCAAATGAAATAACTTAAATTCAAATATAAACAGTTTGAGTTATTAATGATAATATTAATAACCGTTGGCGCGATACTTGATCAAGTTTTGACATTGAAGATGTAATTGCGAGGAAATTTTGCTTCTGTGGTACATGTGTGGAAACTTTAAAAGTTAAACAAATAGTGGTGTGATTGCTGGAGTTACTTATGTTTATTGTTGATTAATAATTATACTAAGAGTTACTCAAAACCGTTGTTTCATTTTTACACTGTATGAGTTTGAATTTGATTGGCTGACCTAGGCCTTAGAAATAGAACAAAGAAAAAATAAATCCATTTTATAGCAATATTTAAAATTAAATGAAAATTAAATTTCTTGACAAAATTATAAAGAATCAAAACAATTTCTGTATGCAAGTACAAGTGACTGACACTTTGATTTTAAATTTAAGATATAATATTTCAGTGCATATTTCTAATTTGCTAAACACGTATATCCCTGTGTGGCTCGCGCGGCGCGTACACACACCTATGCGGGCTTAGGAAATTTCTAATGAGCACTAGCGATAGAAATTCTAGTTCTACCGCGTGGTGTCCCGAATCTTTCATGCGCGGCGTGCCGGTGTATCTGTGCACAACATATTTCGGGCCGAAAGTGCTGTGTGCAAATTTTGACCATTCTACTCATAAAACCATTATTGATACCAAAATTTGCATGGATGCAGTTTATGGCATAAGACAGCGTCTGTGAAAATTTAAAGCATTTTCATCCAGTAGGGGGTCATTGGTATACTTTCATACGACCTGACGGAGATATAACGGAATTAAGTCAGTCTCCCATGTAAACGGGAGCCTTCATTATCTATGACAATGACGTCACTCAGAAATATATAATTAAGCGCATCTAGCGCTTTAAGCATTAAGGTTAGGGTTCTGTGAGGTCAGATTTGTTAGGTTTAGGGTAAGGATTAAGGTTAGGGTTTTGGTTAGGCTATGGTTAGGTTTAGGATACAGAAAAATTGACCTTTAGATCTGTGACAGTCAGTTTCGGTCCGCCATTGGTACTTTTGTAGATGGAAATTTTTCAAATTTTCACAGACACTGTCTCATGCCATTGCCATAAACTAAACTAAAACCATGAAAATTTTGGCGTCGTTTGGACACTCACAAATGGTTTTATGAGTTTGAGTCAGAGTGAAATGGTCAAAATTTGCACGCTGCACTTTCGGTCCGAAACGTATCTATGTTAATGTTATGCACAATATTACTTACAGTATTAATGACAATACTATAATAAGACGCGCACATGTGCTTTATTTTATATTTTTGAATGGAAACTACCTTTGGGCGCTATCACGCGCCTTACTTATACTAATACGTATATCTCTGTGTGCACCTACGTAATCCTATACGGCTTAGGAACCACGTGCCACGAAGGCGCAGAAACTTTTTGAAAAAACACATTTGCGAGCAGCAAAAAGCGCAGTACGCGCACGGCGTAAACCAATAGTCATACACCGCGCACGAAAGAGTCGGGAAACGTATCAACTTAAACATGTTCCAATACTTCAAGGCACCATGACCGTACTATTCAATTTCATTAGACACTACACTTATATGTGCAGCTGCAGGGGCGTAGCCAGATTTCTGAAAAAAGGTGGCGAGTTACATTCAAAACCTGTTAAATTTTTTACTTTTGCTTTCATTTTGTTGGCTCAAAGCTCTTATTTTATCAAAATGAACAAAATTTTCATATCATCTGCCCAAAAAAGGGGAGGCAGCCGGCTGTGTCACCTCCCCCTCGCTACGCCCCTGTATGTGATCGCTCAAAAATTCAAGATTTCCACTAATCTCTAGCCTGTAATAATGTGAGTACAGCTGAAGTGGCTTTAAGCATTGACAACAAGTAACAAAATTGAAAAAAAATGTCCCACAAACCGATCGCATAATACCTTAGGTTACATATTTTAAGGTACGAATAATGCACTTCTTATTTTCCGTCGAATAAAACTTTGGCAAAATTACGGCGAAATCTTTCAAATTTACCACATCAAATCAATAATACCTTTTTGGAAACTAAACCACTGACTCACTGGGTACAAAATTTGTAGTCATGAATCTCAACAGCATGTTATACAAAAAGTGCAGAACCTACAACTCACATCCATTAGCATTTTGTCACAATAGAGCAATACCTAAGCTATTCAGGGGCATTAACTGACGGGCCATTCGTTCATATTAAATTGAAAGAACTGTGGCTCACATTTCACAAGTGGACGTAGTTTTGGCTGAACCTTGAAATGGCGGATGTTTTCGAAATCTGCCAGATTTTGTACTCCGTGTGTAAGTTAAGGTGTGTGACCGATCGTTAGTGGTATGAATAACAAGAGCATTTTAATCGCATGAAAACCACTTCTTCTCATATCAAACATTATAGTAGGCACGTTTCATCGGCAATTGGTTCACTGCTCATTTTGCAATAAAATCTGACCCGATTTATTGCAAATTTTATTAAAATTTAACCTATCCTTAACAATCCTACGATAAATTTGATTAAATACTGAAATAAATTATCAAGTTAACATGCAATAGCCCAGTGACAGAACACAGTCAGCAACTCGCCGATCCCAAATTTCAGGAGTACCAAATCACGTCTTCCATTGGCGGCATATTTTTTTCAATTTTCCCGAAATTTTACCTTATATCAATTTTGTATCGACTCACAGTATGGCATGAACCTACTTAGGTAGTGTGTTTTGATCATTGTTTTGTTTATGGTGATTACACGTTGCGGTGTATGGTTCACATGCCATGACATCAAAATTAAAAAGCCAAGGTATTTTCAGTGACAGCCTTGCTGAAAATAATGGAGCAAGCATTTGCTTCTTAAATACGGCATCACGCGTCGCAACAAGATGATAATTTTAAATGTACTTTTAAACATTTTCCTTGTGTTTGAATAATGTGTGTAATTAAGCAAAGATTTATAAACAAATGAAATCAAAATACCGTTCAAATGTCATGGTCAATCGAAAAGTTTCAGCCATCAGGTAATGTCTTCAAACTCAGATCAGTGTTTTCACTTTCAAAATTGGATTCACGCTCACACATTTTGCAATAAAATTTTCATATCACCTCCGCGCCGAGAATTTGATATGCGAGTGCAAATTTTTCATTTCAAAATTTCAATCACGTCTGCACGCTCAGATCAGCATTTGCCACGCTCAGCGCGGAGACGTGAAAATCACGTACGATGATCTGAGTGCAGACGTGATCTGAAATCACGTCCTCACCTAGTCTAATAACGATTTCACTGTTTGAGCAATGACGACATTTTCAGACCCAACATCGATTCCAAATAAAGTAAAAATTGTGTAATATAACGAAATTTGGTGAAATTGCCAATAATTGAACTTTTGCGTCCAAAGCTTTAGTGATTATAATCAATTTTGATTAATTTCACCTTTCATCTTTCCCCAAAATCACGTCTGGAGAAGCCGACTTGTCGCCACGCTGAGCGTGGCAGATCAGCAGTGTTCTGCCACAGGGTGCAATAGATATTAATTAAGTAAATAAAGTAAATAAAGATAACAATCAAAAAGGGTTCTCATACATATACATATCCCCGCAGCCTCTAGGGCTGAATTTCATATCGCACGTGCATGCGCGTGCGATATGAAAATATATCCCTCGATGGTGATAATATTATCGCACCTATTTTAAAGGGGATTAATCGGTAATCCGGGAAACTAAGAAATGATTAATAAAAATCACGACCTCTTCCTTTCCTATAATATGTTCCATATCCAACTCTACCTGTATACTTCTCCTTCATCAAATTTAAAATTGTAATAATCTAAATCTTTATTCTAACACTCCCGTTTCCTAGACCTTGAGAATAACTCAGGCCATCCCTTGATCAACAAATCCCTAAATTGTCCCTATAATATCATTCCTCGTCCTCATGAGAGCAACATGAGCACTTGGTAATATTGTTACTATTGTTCTGCTCCGGCCGACTGACGACCGGCATGGGCGCGGACCCATGTCCCGGGTTCAGAGGTCCGTAGACAACAGGTCGCTGGGAGGATCTGATGGCGCTGAGACAAGGTTTGGAGGAGTAGGCACTGTCCCCCGACACACTCCCCGAGGAGAGACTGGTGTCGCTGAACGTGTCTGACTTGGTGGTGGTCTTGACAGGGGAGTGGTAGAGGGGAGGCTGGTAGGAAGGAGGCGGGTAGTGAGGGGGGTAGGAGGGGTACTTTGGAGGAGGCTGGGTGGGATAGGAAGGTGGGTAGGTGGGCGGGTGGGCTGGGTAGGTAGGTGGGCGCAGTTGGTTGGAGTAACGTGGGTAGTGTGAGGGCAGCACAGGAACTTGGTTACAACACATCGAGGCAGAAGGCAGGGGCAGGGCTTGTACTTGGTCCTGGGTTGGGAACACATGGGCGTACATGTCGTTAGGGCCGCAACACCTACAGGAAGAGTCCCGGGAGGTGCAGGAGGACCGACGGTAGGGTTTGGCGTAGACTGGCTGTTGAGACTGCGGGTTCTCACTCTCGGGGATCTGTTGCAGGTTCACATTGCGGGCAGTTTCGGGGGCAGAGTTACTCCGTCTGTGGGAGAAATGCTATTACTATCAGGGCTTTAGGGGAAAGACTTACTGATTTAAGATAAAACATCAAAACTAAAAGATGATAAATATAATGCCATAGGAAAGATCAGAAGATTTCCCACGGACTGCATAATATGAAGGAGTGTGATTTGTTGATATACCGAGGAAGCCACTTACTGTCGTTCGAGACGCCCTTGTTTTTCTTTCTTTGATTTTCCTTTATGAAAAAACCCAAGCTTGGAATTCGAGCATTCGGAACTGCGATCTGAAATCAAGGTTTCTACGCAATAAACTACCTGTACTCTCAATCAATATAATCGAAATCCAACATAAATACCAAAATGATCATACATTTATCTGCAGTATTCATCCTTTGAGATTCATCAAGTTGAAGGTATTTCTGATACAGTCAACATTCAATTTCGTCGAACCATGAACTCTTCAAGGGGTATGGTACTAACTTGTGGAAGAAGCGAGATAGCTGTCGAGGCTGGAATTAGACTTTCCGAAGAGGTTGTATTTGAATCGTTGGAAGAACGTGGGTTTCTTCTTCACAGCTCTGGAGGGAGCGGGCGAGCTGTCTTGACTCTGGAAACGGGATAAAATCTTAAGAAACATACTAAAAAGCGATTAAAAGGAGATCTTTTAGGATTATTTGGGTATCCAATTGTTGGGGTATGGTCCAAAATTTGACCTTATCGATATATCCTTATCATTTGGACAATATATATATAACGATTTCTTATCAGTTTATGTCGCGGTAATTGTTTACGTTATGTTCATTTTTACTTAATTTTGTCGTTGCGCGTTACACGAAACACTCTAATATTAACATGGAACATTGCGCGCAGCGGACAGATTGCAGAATCAGCCTAGCATCTATCTTGTTATCTCCCGTATACAGTCAAAAGCAAAAGTTATGTTTATATTTTTTCCCTCCCCATTGGCATTTTTGTGTATACAAAAAGGCAAATGAGAGGGTTGGCAGAGATCGTGGTTTGGGAAGGTGAGAAATAGGATATGTGTATGTCAGGTCCAGGTTTGCAATACAACTACTGTAATTTCTGGAAAGTGCCCGGATTGCTCCTTTATAATATCAGTCGCGAAAATGTCCCTCCGTCCCTCCGTCCGTCCCTCCGTCCCCTTTTCACACAAATCTTCAAAATCGCGAATTTCCTAATTCATGAAGCTTTCGGTTGTCAAAAATTTTAATCTCATACGTTGATCAGGGCTCAGGCCCATCCGTGCCACGTCACATTGCCAGCCACTAAAGTTTTCATATCGACCAAATCTAATGTCCTGGAAATTGATTTTCATTTCGACTATTTCAAACACAAAAAACACGATTTTTTTCGCCAAAAAAGATATTGACTGAGTAAATGTGAAGAAGGCTTGCCAAATTTGACTATTCTTTGAGTAATGATGTGGAAAATTGAATCAATATCACAATAAAAAACTGAAATTTTACACGTATTGTTACACATAATTAACATGTCATTTCACGACTTCGTAGCGTAATCGGTTAGCGCGTCAGACTTTGTAGTGCTGCCACGCTAGAGGTCACGGGTTCAAGCCCCACTATAGTCAAATTTCAAATTTTTATTTTCTTAGCTTATCTTCAGTTTTCTGATAGCAAAAAATGATCCTGTACAGCCCAATCAGTTCATCAGAAAGGTTTTAAATCAGGTCACAGAAAATTTTCAGTAAAAAGTTTAATTCAGCAGTTAGATTTCGGAATACACGATGGCACGATACTCGAATAAGCATGTTGCCCAGGTCGTTAAGACTAGAATTTCCAAAATGTTGAGTTACAAGACATCAAGCATCGCGGGGGAGGGAAATTAAGCGCCTGCATACTGTCCACGGGAACAACAATAATTGTGTCGGTGCTGGCGCAATTCTTGTTGGATTTTGCCTCCTTTTATCGCAACAAATTTTAAGTTTCCATGATACAGGTGAGTAGGTAGATAACGAAATCTAAATTTTAAACTATGGACTGTCTTACCGGTGTCGTATCGAAGCGTAGCCCCTCTTTACATGTTTCACCTGAAAGAAGTGTCGTTGAAATATGTAACAAGGACATTTATAACCTTAAAACCGAACATATTCGATTTTGGATAGGTATCATGAAAGGCGTTTTTGATGAACCTTTCCAAGCGCATAGTTCAAAATGAGCCTTTCCCAACAAGTGCGCGACTCGATTTGCCAAAATCAACTTTAAATCCTTTTCAAAGTTTTGGTGACCAAAATTACATCTTCTTAATTCTGTATTGAAGAAGTTAGTAGCGCCAGTCAATGTCAGAACTGTTGTAGAATCTGAATAGAAATGATAGTACAATAGACACCATGCTACAAGTACCTGAGTTCGACAAGGCTGTGGAGGATGGTTGGGTGCTGACAGTCAGTTCCGAGTTAGAACGGGAAGGCAGGGTTGGGGGTGGTGTCACAGGGTTCTCTTCAAGTGGTGTCAACTGGTGTATGCTGAAAGGAAGTGGTGTCAACCGGTGCATGCAGAAAGGAAGTGGTGTCAATTGGTGTATGCTGGAAGGAAGTGGTGTCAACTGGTGCATGCAGAAAGGAAGTGGTGTCAACTGGTGCACGCAGAAAGGAAGTGGTGTCAACTGGTGCACGCAGAAAGGAAGTGGTGTCAACTGGTATATGCTTAAAGTAAGTGGTGTCAACTGGTATATGCTGTAAGGAAGTGGTGTCAACTGGTGTATGCTGTAAGTAAGTGGTATCAAATGGTATATGCTGTAAGGAAGTGGTGTCAACTGGTGCATGCAGAAAGGAAGTGGTGTCAACTGGTGCATGCAGAAAGGAAGTGGTGTCAACTGGTGCATGCTATAAGAAAGTGGTGCCAAATGGTATATGCTGTAAGGAAGTGTTGTCAACTGGTGCATGCTGTGAGGAAATGTGTCAACTGCTGCATTTTCCAGCGAAATTTGAAATAATAGAATTATCTGAAAGTGAATACGGATGTTGGTAACTAGGTATGTTGGTAACTCACAATTCATAGAGATAGTTCACGTTTTCGTAGTTAGAACCTTCTTGGTTGACCCATACCAACTTCCCAGTCTGAAAGAAATAGTGAATCATTTCTTTGTCAAACAATTATCATGAAAATAATGACAGTTGACTCATTAAACCAACTTTGAACCTATCACTGCAGAGACACTGCCCAGTGTCCAACAATTAATGTTGTATGCACTGTAAATTCTTAAATTATAGCCTTTCTGTCTTTCTAACTTTCTAAGGAAATTGTCTCTCACGATCTTATAACCGCATTGATTCTAGCTTCCACCTATGATCTGATACGCAATGGATTCGGTGGTTGCCCCAATAATTTGACAGTGAAAAGAGTAACCATTCACCACCACCACCCGTCTGATATATTTCCAAATAAAACTGTAGAATTTAAACTGTTTGAGTGAGAGTTCTATGGGGGGAGGGAGTAATTCTCCTCACACCATGTCACACTCCACTACACACGTAATTACACGCATCAAGTCATCACCACATTACCCCGTGATTATGGGTATTGTGGCTATGGGGGAGGAGGGAGTACTGAGTAGTGGGGGATGAGAGAGAGAGAGAGGTATTGTACCTCTAAATAGCTAAATATTTCTGCGGCTGAGTAACGAGAGAGCGAGTTTGTGAATAAAGAATTAATGCAAAATACTAAAATAGGAATAGTTTGTTCTTTTCTGAAATTTCGTTGATTAATCTTGGCGTAATAAGGCATAAGTCAGTTCATAATCCAAATTTCAAGCCTTCATGTTGCTACCATATTATTTTTGACTTATCACGTTAATCAATAATCAAATTTACACCAATTAAATTTGATATAGATTACACGTTGAAAGTGTCACAGTCTAACGTCTCATTTTACAGTCTCATCATTGATGACATGAGGATTCATCACTTTTGCCAGATAAGCATTAGATTCTACACTTGTCACGTCAAAAGAGGAATTTCATCAAATTTCAAAATTCACTGTAGAGCTACTTCATCACAGAGAAAGGTGAATTTTACAAGAACACAAAATGCGGGGACCACTAAGTCTCACCTTGGAATCGTAGATGGGTACAACTTTAGGCTTGGGAGGTTTAGGGGGAGCCTGCCCGCGGGCTGTAGTCTCGTGGATCAGCTTGAGGGCTTCCTTGACACTCTGGTTAGGAAGAAAGAGCTCCTGCGCAAACCGGGCCCGCAGCACGTTGTACTCCCGTCGAGTGGACTCGTGACCTTCCTGAGCCAGTGGAGTGGTTAGAAACGAGGAGATTCATGACCTTCCTGCGTCAGTGGAGTGGTTAGAAACGAGGGGATTCATGACCTTCCTGCGTCAGTGGAGTGGTTAGAAACGAGGGGATTCGTGACCTTCCTGCGTCAGTGGAGTGGTTAGAAACGAGGGGATTCGTGACCTTCCTGTGTCAGTGGAGTGGTAAGAAACGAGGGGATTTGTGACCTTCCTGCGTCAGTGGAGTGGTTAGAAACGAGGGGATTCGTGACCTTCCTGTGTCATTGGAATGGTTAGAAACGAGGGGGTATAGTCACGAGTGGATCAGTAAGAGTGGGTGAGGTAGTCATAGTTATACGAACTGGTTGGTTGGTAAAAATTAAGAGCTTGGAATCTAGAAGTGATACTTGGATAGTAGTCGATCTAAAAGACCTACTATCATACTTCGCACTTTCTCAAGACTCAACTTGTACTTGAAGTGCACATGCACTAAGTACATCTTGAAAATCCATATGATTTCGCCTCATCGGAGGGATACGTATCCTCATCTAGAACGTGAACCTGTCTCAGACACGTGTACGAACTCAACTCACGAATAGTTTTGTTAGAGAGTGACGTTATTATTATGCTTTAACATGGTGTGCTGATGACGACTTAAAGTCTGATATATTCGGAGCATATTGTGTACACTGTCACAGTGCGGTATCTCATACGACACTTTGAGATTATATATAAAAACTACAGTACAAACTTGAACATACAGCTATAAAACACACACACATTATAAATATCATTCTCTTTCTTTGTGTCATTAGCACACAGAACACTTTTTTAGTGTATTGTGTAACACGCATAGTTGACGAGCAGTATTCCAGTTATTTTACGTTTATAGTGGATCATGGAAAGAATCGCAAATATAACGTATACTTTATAGTTCTAAAATTTGAGGGAAAATTGAGAAGAAATCTCTTTAAATGATAATGCCATTTTTATACAGGTACCTGGGTAGGTACGAACCGAGGTATCATAAAATAGACCGGGCATGATAAGAACGGAATTGATAAGAAAATGTCACCTTCACGCGATGATACACTGACATTAGGTACCTACAAATAATCAAATCTGTACAAACAACGCTATCAGATAAGCAGATACTAGAATACCATATCGCAGTGATGTATACTGCCCTTATCGCATGTTATATTTTTCTCTTGATGTTTAAGAATTTCATACGTAGTACATTCTTACACAATTACACGAAGTGTGTTTAAATAGAGAGATAGGTATGTGCAGTGTGCACAGTTTATTATTTTACATTAGATGTACTAGAATGTAATAGATGATAACATGATATAATTGTCAAGATTATGATATTTGAAATGTTTGAAAATATAATTTTAAATCGCCAGATTTCTATGAAATTAGATGCTTGATAACGACTGAAATTAAAGAAAATAGATTTATGGATAATTAATTAGGTATCATTCATTATCCTTTCATTCTATAAGTGAATGCGTCAAAGTGAAATTTGTCAGGCCCGGCAACAACCAAACGAAGTTAAGTACGAAATGCGGACACTACGGATAGAAAAAAGGAAAAAGTTTACGTAGAAGTTAGCAAGCAATTAAAAAAACGAAAGCTTGACAGAGACAACAAATTTTGGGCCTGAGACAATAAATTTTGGGCCAATGAAACGACACAATAATAAGGTTGCAAAATTATACTGTAAATACCAGAGTTTAACAAATTAAAATCCCCCGGTATCAACTAAGGATTCGTCTACAAAACTTGTAAACAATGCGAATCTGAGTATAGAAATAGTTACACTTATCACATTCTCTAGGCCTAGGTGTACTCCAAATACCCTCGATATTGTGACTTGAACTCGCAGAGCAACTATCGCGACTTAAGGCTCGCTGGAAATGACTGATTAAATAGACTCAAATACCGTGGGATTGATGAATTGTCGTAGCATTCGTGTCAACACGATATGTAACATAACGCACCTTATAAGAGATTGCCACGATAAAAGCCCCTATTTATAACGTCAAACAACGTAAAGTCCACCCCAATCTAAACTATATAACAGGTAGGCTGCAAGACGTCCAAAAACTATAAGGGCTTGACAGTAAACCGTAAATTACCATATTAGCTGTTATCTCGCATTCACAGTGAACAGTGAACTATCATAAGTTCATTTTCCCGATTAAAATAATACCACGTTGTAGGTGGCTCTAGAAATCACAGTTCACGATTATTAATTTCGATACAAATATGGCAAGCATTCTTTAATAGCGCTGGGGTTGTTTGCGTAAAACTTTTATTATTCAGATCAAATTTATATTTAAAATAAAACTGTTGTACGTTGACATGATTTTTGAAACATTCAGCACCGCAGCGTACATTGCTGCTATTCTTCAGAACAAAAGAGTGTGATTGCCAGGTGGTTGGGAAGACACACACTGCTTTGTGGAGTGTGTATGTGAATTTCTCAGTACGTCGTGTCGAATATAATGGGAAGCAAACACGTGTAACTGTAGTTGGGATGTGAGTGTAAAGAAGGCGAGGAGGAGGAGGAGGACAGTCTTTTGTGAAAGTTCCTAGAACCCACCTGTTCCTTAAATGAAGTTATGTGTCCTCCTCAAACACGAAACATTATAAACGTATTATGATCTACACTTTAAAGCTCTACACTCTCAACAGACCTGGTTTCAATTATAAGAGAAGAGCGGGATTTCTAGAACATTACATGGAGAAGTGTAGGGGTAGAAACTCAGTATTTCAGTAGGTATATTGCAAAACTAAGACCTTGGAAACAGCAGGCTGACAACTCGCCCCTGCTGCTTCAGCAAGCATCGCCATGGCAACTTGACATTTCACTATTTTACAACACCCAAAGCAGTTCAGTTCCTGCCAAAGATTTCTGACAACAGTCCCTGAATATACAGTCCAACACCCTTGACAACACTCCGGACTCCATAGTCCATAATAACACTCCATGACAACAGTCCCTGACAACAGTCCCTGACAACACCCATTGATAACGGCAATGTAACGCCCATAATACACCCTGAATATGATACATGAAGCATGAAATACACCTGACAACGCCCCAGTTTTACACATCCAAGTAACCACTCACTTAGCAGCAACTGATAAGTGCTAATGGATAACACTAATGGAATTCAACGCTCCATTAACAAGCTGCACTGCGTTGCACACTAGCAGCATCATATCCGCAATGTAATGATTCTTAGCAGTAATGTAAACCCTCGCATTTCTACACGGCTACTGCAGCTACACACACTGTACACGTACGCTCAGAGGCTGGGACTCAGTAAGTCCGAAATCGCAGCACTACTACTAGACTACTAGATGGGGGATGGGCCAGCGAGGCCCCAGGCGGCGCCCAGGAGAGGGAGCTTCAGACCGAGGCGAGCACCCCCATGCTCCTGGGGCCCCGGATGGGACGAGGGTCCCATTCCTCCCCAGAATCACAGCACACTTCCTCACTTACAGTACACTCGACGCAGTTCACATCGTCAGAATGGGAAATCAAGAGAACCGAGGAAGAGCAACAGAAACTTCAAGAATCTCTAAGTGAGATCGAACTATCGGAGAGCTGTAATACTGCCTATATTTCAACGATTCAAAGCTTCAATAGAATGCATTTCAGAGGGGCATCACCGTGGGTTGATATATTCACACTGCTGCTGATTGGTGGCGGAGCTGTCAGATATTTGCGAGCACTGCTGTGTTTCGATTAAGTGACAGCTTCTTAATTGAACTCTCATAAGGCAGGGTGAAAGCTTAAAGCATGCATATTATAACGAATATATTATATCCTGTCTTACATCACCAGTGCACCACTTTATTCCCTGATAATGACATCACATCTCATATAATCAGTCGTGAGCAAACTATTTAAACGGAGAGGAAGCACATATTATATGCTGACTGGAGTGCAATCATGATGGTACTTGGTAGTGATTTAAATTAAATGTCGGTGGGTTTAAAGCATATTTTAAAGCAGGTAGCCACACCACCAGGGGAATCATTGAATGCTGCAAAAATACTTCTACTTCCGTTCTGCAATGAGTATAACGGGATGAGAAAGAACTTAACATTAAGTTAGCTATTGCGGATAGAATTTTCTCCTTCCCAATCGACTTTTTGCTTCACAAAAAGGATTTGAAAGGTTTGGTAATGGACGTGATTTGGTCTTTGGGAAGGTGATAAATACTTAAATAGGATGTGTATAGCATGTCCAGGTTTGCAATAGTGCCTGAAAAGTGCCTGGATTGCTGCTTTACAATATCAGTTGCGGAAATGATTTCTGTCCGCCCGCGCCGTTTTTTTCTCCCAAAATCTCTTCAGACTAGTTGCTCCTTCATAACATCACAAGCGCCGGAGTTTGTGGCGCAGTGAAATCTTCTGCAGTGGGCTATGAAGCCAGCACAAAGATAGGTGCTAGCATCCAGAATCAATTCTACGGTAATCCTAGTACCTTTACTTGGGTGGGAGGGAAATTGAGCACCTGTATACGGCAACAACGCGAACGGACGAAGCCGGTATTTACCTGCTAACACGATATTGTCGATAAATGACGCGGATTTATTTAATGCTAGTGACACTACGCCGACGCGGGGACACTACGGTTCACAGAATTGAAGAGGAAAGTTTACAAGGAGAGTTTCCCATCTCGGGCAAGAAAAGTATGGGCCTTACTTTCTTTATTGTAGCATCATATTTGATTGGAGAACTAGTATTCTGATAATCACTGGTTTGATTATAGAGTTTCGTTGACGATTCCTGTCAATGGCTGGTATAAAGCTGGGAGAGTTCGAAGTCAAACATTCGCAAGTTTTTATTTCTGTTGCACAGGTGTAACAACTTAACGAGTGAGTTAATGGAGCCGACCCTGTATTTAGTAACTAACAAACGCTTAATTTGCGAATATGAAAATCAAAGCTTCGACGTCAATGCACATTGTTTTTGTCTTTTAATGACTATAAATGGGCAACAAGGTCATTCTCTAAAGGTCGGCTACGGGTAGTCTGCAGCAGTAAATCATGCAGTACACAATGCATCACATTGAACGCTATCATGCAATTGACAAAGTCAATTGTCAAAATATTTCATCGTCGTTATGCAAAATATTTGAGCAACAGAAACTCTATTAGCAACAGAAACTCTACTAGCTATAATAGACTCGAAATAAAATCATAATTACAATTGCTGGTTCCAATTCCAAAAGACAACACATGTAATCAACAATATCTATGTTATTTGAAATTGCAGAAATTCTAACACACCTAGATCAGTTTCATGCATAAAATATGTCCGACTGTATGAGTTCATGTTGATTCACAAAATTGTTGATTCACAAAATTGAATTCAACATTTCTGTCACAAAGAAAAGTCGCGTATGTGTTCTCGGAGCTCGGTCCTACACGTGAGTTTCTATGATTTGCATTCTCAGAAGTCAAGAAGATTCAAGAGTCGCGTCCCTCCTACCAATAGAGTTGCCAATGATCATATTGGCAGCTAACGTAAGCAAGTACTCAAGTAAACGACAAGTGACAGCTTCAGATTATTACAAAGTTATAACCTGTGCAATTAATCATGCATTTTGTACGGTCAGAGATTAGCTCAGAAGTTATTCGCAATCACGAAACGTGATTCTCATTTCATTAATATCAAGGTCCTCTGATCTGATAATAACTCATGTCATCAGAGGTTCAATGTTGATGATGGAGATTGTAGACATATCGTCATATTTTATGAATTGAAACATCTGCTTTAATACAGGGTGAATCAATCTATTCAGGTCTTTGGACCCGACCCTAGGAAGGGTCAGGGACGGAAGTTCGACACCCGGAAGTTCGACAACCCAGAAGTTAGACACTCTCACTGCTTGTCGAACTTCCGGGCGTCAACAGACTGAAGTCCGACAGTCCTAAAGCTCGACAGTGTCTAACTTCTGGGTTGTCGAACTTCTGGGTTGTCGAACTTCCGTCCCCCAACCCCCTAGGAACTTTGGCGTAGATCTTTACATCTCTAGATAATTTTAACCTGCTAAGGTGGCTTATGAAGGTCTCAATAATCTCAGTCGGTCACCAAATCACAAATTACTCCTTTTGGATAGCGAAATCTGCTTCGTTACTCATTAAATTATAACGAGCTCTACACAGAAAGGTTTGAACCAGGCGCCTGGTTGACTGGCGACTGATAGTTGAACGAATTAACTAATATAACTGAAATAACTTTTTTTACATTTTCGTTGGGCTGTCGAGAAACCTCTTCTGCAGCTACCAACAGAATATTAAGAATGATTGTCTCGAATGTCTCTTGGTTTCTTACATATTTTTGACTAAAATCCTAAATTGAAATGTATGACTGTAACCTTCTACCATTTAATTTACAATAACTTAGGGCTCACGATTTCGTTCATGGTCATTGGTCCGGTGGGTTATGTTCATGTTGTTTGGGATGATTCCACACAATGGAACATTCCATTCATTAGTTAACAAAAACGGAACTTGAATGAGGGCGTTCTGAAGCCCATTACATGGAATTCACGGGATTCATGATTATCCCATTGTTACCCTCAAGAGTCTCAATGTAACTCTATTAATTACACGTGTATCTTACACAATGAACCTCCTCAAGGTTATATAAAATGTGGGGTAAAGTGAGGCGCACACCGCAAAGTGATGATCAAAATTGGAACACCCCCAACCCACAGAGCCACTGAGTCTCGAGATGATGCAGAGACCTGTGATTGGATGGGCTGGGTGGCGTCTACAAATCGAGCTATTCGATTGGTTATCACATATTATTGTCACGTGGTTACTGATGCAGTAGAGATTTTCAATCATCTAAATCGAGCTAGATATTGAGTAGTGGTTTTAGAACTGACTGCTGACAGTCAATGGAAGATAAATAAATTATGCGCTATCGTTAAAACTCAGGTTTAACAGCAACGATTCTATTAACTCACAAGTAAACAATTCGTAGCATTATCATAGCGATGAATCGTACTGTGACGTAGTGGGCATTCTCAAAGTGTAACATTCCTTGAACTTTCGCCAAAAGGAAGATGCCCTATTGGAGATTCAACACCTGGCACCACGACACAGGGCATCATTTGGAAGAGGAAACATTGTCATAGAGCCATGAACATTGAACATGTACCTATCAGTTGCTACAAACCAAAAACACACAAGAGCGCTAGTACAGTATCCTGCGATAATTCATGATATAAAATTTGATGGAATTTTGGCCCATTGGGATGCAAATTCACAATGCCCGAGGCTGGAAGCGCGCAGGGAACCACTTTTGAAGACAAGGACATAAGTTCGCTTTTATCAATGCTTTATAGTGGTTGGATACTGACTCCATTTTGAAAGTAGGACTCTTAAGAAGTCAGCCTTTAGCGGAGATATAAGCTTCATGAAATGAGGAGCATTACAAGAACACGAGACTCTGGTAATTATAAGTAAAATCATCGAGCCAATAAGAATCCGGCAATTGCGTATCATTAATCAGGTCAATTGTGAGATAATGAATTCTTAATAAACTGCTATTTTACGATTAATAGCTTAATAGGAGTAACTAATTTGTCCAATTATCAGGGTACACACAAACTTCCATACTGTCATTGATGTCTGAACTCTGGTGACTGTATGTAGATTAACCGGAAGAAGCCTTGACCTAGAGATCGATAAAATCACATGATTTAAGAAATCACGTGTAGAATGTAGATCACGTGCTTAGCACACAGATAATTGACAGCATGCCACAGATAAGTCTGCAATTCTAGAGAATTCTCTTACTACCTACTTCAGTAGGTAGAGCGTGATAATTGGTTACATCATCAATTACAGCTTTACCAGACAAACTTGATCAGATACTCATAAACTATGTGAATTTCAGTTCAAATGATGAATTATTCCTAACAGTGTGAGCAGGACATATCATTCGATACAGTCATATCATATCATTTTTTTCGAATTTCTTGATTTGTGGTTCTCTGAAAGCTGTTGTAGAACGCTTAGCGTGTTACGGAGATGAACACATTTAATATAGCACATCTAAGAGTATTATTTGTACTTATTTATAATCAACCACACATGAGACGCTCAAACAATGCTTTTACATGCACTCTGCTAATGTTTAAAAGGTGTGGCTTACAGCAGTTGCAAAGTATGTGAACAGTAAATGTTATAGCGTGAATTGGCAGGAGTTTTTGAGAGCTTGCACATCAATGACTTAACATAGGAACATTATCAAGAACACCGTTTGTATGTAAAGCAGCTTGTACGGTAATTAATCAGCATATAAGCTGTATTTTGAATATTCAATGCAAGCAACATTCTTTTTAACTTTTTAATAAATCTTCTTTGACTCGTAGCAAACAATCATCCTGACATGACAAAGTAGTGAAAGACTCGCGCAAAAGCACAAAGAAAATATTTTCATGCATTTGTAGGTGGAGTATAATTGATGAAGAGAAAACTTAGAGTTTTTACAAACATCGGCAGTACTGCAGTTCTGTATTATCAATCTGGAATACCTTATTGGCCTTTATTTAGCCGGCCCTTATTAAAGGACGAGTGTACTTAAAATTAACATATCCTCATATTCAAATCATATGTCAAGTACGTGTTACTAAGCATTTCTGTGAAATCCCGGTAATCAAATTCCCTTCCTATCGCGTGTGAGAGCTAAATAAATAAATTACGCTGTGACGTCAGTTCTTCCTTGTGCTCTCTCGTATATACTGCGTGAGAGCTTACTAACACCAGTTTTATATCATAATGAAAGCGTTTCTGCTGATTAATCATTAATTTTAAAAGGGAAATCTAAGATCACACCTGTGAGTGTTAGCAGTAGTAATACAATGTAAAATCATGTGCATAAATGAAAAAAGAAGATTCCTTAAACCAATCAAGAATCAAATATATACGTCAAATATCTAGACGTGATATCATATCTGTACGTTTCACATTTCAATAATACCATACAGCACTACAATAACAATGAGTACATTACGCTTCCTCCAGTTTTGTTATCATTTTGTGTCGAGGTTTCTTGTTTTGTCGAGGTTTCTTGTTTTCCAATTACAGTACAAGAGAAGAAGTGAAAGAAACTGATAGACTCATGAGTAAAAGGGTCACAATGGATCCATTGGATCCATCATGTCCAATGGACTCTGTTGGACATACAATGGACATTGGACATCCATTGAACATAATGTCCATCGGTAAAATTGTCCGATGGTGTTCAATGGATCCATTGGATCCCTTTTTGATGTTCAATGGACATGTCCCATGGATTTAATAGATGTTCAATGGATCCATCTGAGTGGATCCAATGGACAAAAGCAACAAACATGGTTTTGTAGTATAGACGAACATTGGTCTGGTATTTTTGTTTTATGGATCCGTTGTGTCCGCTGGATTCAATGGATCCATTGTGTCCATTGAAAGTGATAGCAAATTGTATCCCATGGATCCATTAGATGTTTTGCACATTGTGTCCATTGGATCCACTCAGATGGACCCATTAAACATCCATTGAATCCATTGAACCTGTCCATTGAACATCAAAAATGGATCCAATGAATCAATTGAACACCATTGGATAATTTTACCGATGAACATCGTATTCAATGGATATCCATTGTATGTCCAACGGACGTCCATTGGACATGATGGATCCACGTGAGAAACACAGCATACAGGACAATGGAAATTCTTAGATAGTCCTAATTTCAGAGGTTTGGGAATAGGTAAAAGGTACGAGTGTGTTGAAGTTTAAATACACAGAGTGCTCAAGCTCTAGGAGCGAGCAAAATACAAATTGAAACACATCGATCTAAGTCTTTACTAATAGTTTCATGGGTATAAATACCCAATCGTCAGAAGACAAAATTTATGAATTTTACGTTTTACGATTTAAGTTTTAGTGAAATATAGTCTCGGTTTTATGAGCCGACAATGTCTCACTTTAACTTAATTTCGTGAAAATAAATTCATAATTTTGTAATTATTGTATAAATTTTCGCATAATTTTCATACATTTTCGTTCATATCCGTAATTTAATTCATTAATGCAGATTTTTCAGGTGTATTTTATTTATAAAGGAGCAGATCTGGATTATTTCGTCATTGTCATTGTTGAACTTTGTCTTCTGACGATTGGGTATTTATACCCATGAAACTATTAGTAAAGACTTAGATCGATGTGTTTCAATTTGTAGGTAAAAGGTACAAGCTTCCATCCTGTGCTGAGCACGTAATCAGAGAATTATGACCTAGTCCTAGTGGAAAATGTACAGGTTTTCATGGATTAGACGAAGTAAATTCACTAAAACAATTCCACAGTATTTGTAGCAATTACAAAATAAAGTTAACGAGATAGTTTGAAACGATACACTGTTGTCTAAGGCATATCATATGAGATACGTCTTGTTCTTGTTGCACTATGTCTCAAGGATAATAAGTTCACATAATATCTAGATTTTGTAATTATTGATTGATAATCAATTTATAGTGCGTTATTAAACAACAGAAGATTTATTGTTATGAACCAGATTGAACAACTGAACTTTATAATCTGCAGTGAAACAAAAAACAATAGATCAATTAGCTATAGCAACAGAATTAGTGTTTACAGAGCGATTTTACATACACGGCGGCTGTGGGCAGTGATTCCAAGGAAGAACTGACGTCACACCATAAGGTATCATGTTTCTAATTTACGCCCATATCTTGCGTTACACACGGAGTAGAGAGGTGGGAGTTTCGAGATTCGATTACTACAATGATAACCATGATATACTGAATTTTTTGTTATATTTAGAAGAAGTCAATTTTTAAGTACACCCGTCCTTTAAGGACAAAAACGACTTTGAGATTTTTGTCCAAAGGGCCGGTTAAAAAAGGCCGGTTAAAGTGGGGCCGGTCAAATTAAAGGCCAGTTAATTTAGGTCAAATGAAACATTTATGATTCGGCTTACATAGTGTAAAATTCACTGGAACGTCATTATATAACACAATTATGACCTGAATCATAATATTAGACCAGGATTTGGGTCTTTTGATGCAATTTATTAAGTTTAAAGGGGTTTGTGGTCATTTCAGAGCAAAAAATCCTTGGTCTGGCAACCACCAGAAAAATTTTTGTCCAAGGGGCCGGTTAAAACGGTTCAAAAATGATTCGATTTTTGTCCATGGGGCCGGTTTAAAAAAGGCCGGTTAAAAAAGGCTAAATAAAGGCCAATAAGGTAGTAGTATTTTAGCTTTAAAGCTTATGTTGCAATTTCAATCAATAACTGAACGTCCATGAATCATTTCGAAAGTCCAATCGAAATTTGAAATTCTGCTTCTGCAGGTGATTGACAGACTAACGTATAACGATACAATTTGAATTTGAGCATGGTGCCAATATTTCAAATCATAGCAATGAATTCGCTGACTCGTGAATCTATAAATCCCATTGAAGTCATGTAAGTATCATCAATTCAGTGTTTCGAACCAAAAACTAAAAGAATGAATACCAGAGTATAAGACAAATGACAGTAATCTCAATTCAGGCTGACTGATAAGATACGTTATGATTTTGTAATCACGCTCCACATAAGGATATATAGATAACGTAGATTATAGATGAAAAATATTATTATTACTAAATAAATTTTGAGACTCTACACTCACATTTGTCATGATCATATGATGATCAGTCTTGTGGCTCGACATGTCTGAAATTTAGAGCGTTATATCGCAAAATCCTGCAGCATGTACGGCTACGTTTAGAACAATGGAGAAATGGAGTTTCATAAAACCGACACGTGTCTCCAAGTACATATCAAAGGATAGTATCAATTTATCAGGCAGCATCTGATAGAAACTGCTTCTGAAGTGCTTGCTATGCAACAAATTGTTAAACGACTGACTTATGCTGTGCTACACGACACACGTTATTCTAAATAAGTCTAAAAGTAGAATAAGCTGCAGAAGACAGAGAAGAGGACAAGCTGCAGAGGATATAAATTACTGTATGAGGGCGGTGTCTTTCATTCAAGATCTATTCTTATAATCTGGGTTTGTGTTGAGAAACACAATTTCTTTAATTCTTTATACCAACACTTGACACAATAGTCAGACGTACTGTAGGTGAAGTTTATATGTAACTAATGATTTGAGTACCTACCTAATCTATGTTATATTCTTGAGAGTTATGATAATAACAATAATAATAATTATGATAATAAAACTACTTCACTGATTCAGATATTTATCCATTATACTGGTGTAGTAACTCAGTAACCATTTCCATAACACATCATTTCTCAGAATATTTGCGATAAGCAGTAAAATTAGCTTTAATTCTGATGCAAATCTAAATTCACAGAATTTTGCTGGATTCTCTAGTTCTCTGTACCTTTATATTTTGCTTTGAAGGAAAATCATTCAAATGCCAAATGACAATGCATATATTATGTACCTATATATTGGTGCTACCTATGTTGGTGAAATGTATTGAAACAAACCTATGCTATAATACCTACTTACTGATTTTGAAAAGATCAATATTTGAAAGGAAGATTATAGTTAATAACATAGAAAAGTAGTGAGTATTGGTATACATGGTAGCAGTAAGTCTAAATTGAGGAAACAATGCATTGTTGTACTCTTAGATATTTAACTATGATGAGTTAACTGTGTTCCATAGTTCCAATAAAGAGGTATCCAACCTTTAATATACATTTCCTCACAGCTGCACACCTGTGCCCTGCAGGCATGGAATACAACCATTTAATCACCCTAGATATCACCATTCACTGCATTATTCCTTCACTTCTCACTTCCCAAACTAATATCAACATAGTATTAGTGCTTGACAGTTAACATTATATGAGATTCCAACAATGGTGCTATTGATGCATATTATATTTGAAATTCATGTAATAATTCCTGAAGGTATGTATTATAGACCTATATAGTCTATGTCACTCACCCTTGTGATGTAAACTTGGTGGTTGTATGGGTGCAAGGTGATCTCCTCACTCTCTAACTTGTCCAAGACCAGAGTGACAATATCTTGTCCAGAAGGAAGCACCCCTTCCCTCTCCAATTTTTCTGCTACATAGCTTAGGACTTCCTCAGTAGATGGCCTTGGCTCCAGTTCCTCTATTGAAATATACCTGTCAAATAATCATACATAAATGACAAACATGTCATTTATTCAATTCAATTCAATTTGTTATCACAATGGACAAAATAATTTGTTTAACTTATGTAATTGGCATTGAGTTTGAGAAAATTAATTCCAAAAAAGTAAAATTAATATTTAATAACAACTCAAATTAAAACATACGTTAAAAACAAATTATTGAGTCGAGAAAGAGTATCCAAAACAAAGTTAGCTTGGTTCTTGCATGTGATACCCATAGCATCCAAATCATTCTCATTGATTTCCCTTATAACATTGATATCATCATAGCCATTCTGTAGAAAGATATCAGTGTAGCCAGAGAGACCCCATCTCTCAAGTAAGTCTCTAATGCAGCTTTCCATGCTCACTTGATTGAGAACCATTCTTACTGAACCTACAGAGAATCGAAAACATGAAAATTCAAATTAAATATGATAACCTAAAAGAATAAAAATACTTCTAGCGCAGATAATTAATTAATTAATTAATTGCTTCTAAATATACAAACATTTTGTCACTTTATTGTGTTGCAGAATTCACAGATAAATTCTTCCTAAACATAGAAAGAATTGGCACTTGGCAGTCTGTAGGAACTCTTTACTCTGACTTAGTTTCAGTGGACCTAAGGAGGACTCACCCTAACTCCAACCATAACTCTATCTGTTGCCCTGACCATAACCCTAACACTTAACCTAACCCTAGCCATCATCACAAACCTAATCATTCCCTGATTAGTTTCTCCATAGGTCTGATAAAGTGAGTCGGCCTTAGGTTTGCCCAAGGAAAGTCAGTGTTCCTCCAGACAGCCAAAGAATTGCCATAAGGAATCACCAATCGATCACATTCCTCATAGATCTAATGGCAGTAACTTTAAGGAAAATATAAATAAATTTTTCAGCAATAAAGTCCAAAGTTACAGATCATGAATTTGTATACCAATGACCTATTGAATATGACTAATCCTGGTTTGACCTTTGATCAAATGGGAGGCCTAGGTGAGATGGAAAAAGTTGCAACCTTTACACATTCAGATCAAAAAATTGCAAATAATGATAATATTATTTGGGTGCTTAGGTGTCGAATTCAGTGCTATCCAAACTACGAAATATCAATGACTCTGACAAAGAACCTTGTCACGTCAGGGCACTGAAGGGCACTAGGGCACTACGTTAGGGCACTGAGGGCACTACGTTAGGGCACTTAGGGCACTACCTTAGGGCACTTAGGGCACTACGTAAGGGCACTGGGGCGCTAAGTTGGGGCACTTCGAAATGGCAATGGCATTCGGTTAGTTGACATGTTTATTCATAAATATGTTTATTTACGGTGTTTATTCACCCTACAGATTTAAGCTGGTTTACCAGCTGTATTTTGCGAAATTACACAGGCACAACAACGAACACCTTTGATCAGCACATTCCTCACATTGCATTTACTGCGTACTTTTACAAACCGTAATATGTATCAGCTATCTTGCCGAAGGTGAAGGGGTCAGACAACGTCTGACAATCACTATCATAGCCAATGTATGTCACGTGATGTCGCCCCGTGAATGGAATGTGGTTAATATGCCTTATGCATTTTTGAGAGTTGTTGCAACTGGCGATGTACACCGTGAGTGGTCATGGTGCCTCTTTCGTTCTCCATTTATATTTTGTATGGTCGGTCGTTCAGTGTTCAGAGTGCATTCTGCCTATACTGCTATTTACCTACATTTTGATGAATTGATCTAGTGCTGATTTATACAATGTACCAATTGTAATGACAATTGAGCATGTACATACTACATACTTAAATTGATTTAAAGACAGTCAGGGCCGGGTATTTGGGTAGTCATTGGTGGTGTCTGTCTGTGTGACCGTGTGTCATGCCGATGTGTAACTGTAAGCAATGATGGGACGAGGACTTTAACCTCATGATTCATCGTATCTTTTCCCGATGTTTTAAGTTTATGATGAGACAGCAGAAACAGAGGTTTTCTTTGTATCGTGTGTAGTACGCCAGCCAGCATACTTACGGCTTCACGGGCACATAACAATCCTCACCCTCTCATAGACATCCTAAACTCGTCACCTACCACCACTGCAAAACTTCTTCGATTCTCCATTGCCTGTAAACACCAGTGCTCCAGTGGCTCAGTGATGCCTTTTTTAGTCCTGTGTGTAGCCTGTTACCTTTAAATTTGATATTGCTGATGCCAACTGCTTCGCGGCTGGCGTCAGCAGGACTCATAGCACCAGTCAAAAAACGTATTCATATTGCATGGTCGAGATGTGCGTGGATGTTAGTGCACACCACAGTCCACACTCCACACCCTATTCCCAGTGTTTTCACATCATTCATACACGTTCGCGCCTTCCATAAATTCCAACTACGTCAGGGCACTCGAGGGCACTCTAGGGCACTTTTTGGGGCACTCCGGGGCACTAAGTATTGGACGCAGAAGTAACATGTCGTACAGCAGGGGACTTCATTGAGTTCACCATGCCGGACACACATTAGCACCACGACAAAAGTTGACTTTATACCCTGTGTCTAATGGAAATGTTTCCTTGCGTTTGACAATTGATGCTCACACAGTACTATTAAATTTCCAATTTGATGTTATATAAGCTAGTCTTTATGTGAGAGACGAACCGGAAGAACCAACTATCAAGCACACCAGACAACGGAATCAATCTAAATCTTGGCTGTATAATCATATTCGTTGCTATAGCTATGTCCTGTAAGTGTACGGAGCCCCTGTTTCGATTCCTTTTATACTTATAGACTCGATCACATTCACATGAATAATGTGATCAAGTTTATACAAGGAATCGAAACTCAGGGACACATGATCTAAATCACTTGATCAAAAGATAATCACTTGATCAAAAGGTATAGATTACATAACCACGCGACCAGAAATTGAGAGTCAGAATCAGAATGTACTTAATAAAAATGGATGACGAAAGAGGTACAACTCATGATGTACATTGCTATAGTTAAATGTACTCTCAAAAATGCAGAGTAACCGCATTCCATACCTGACACGTGACATGCATTGTCTATCACTATGATTTCTTTTTAATTCAACTATGATATAACGGTTTTCAAATGTACAGTAATTACATAAATACAATATTCTGCTGATTTCAATGTGTTCGTTATTGTACCCGAGTACATTCATTAAATACAGTAAATGGAGCAAGTAAACCGGGTCAAATTAATGAGGTAAATAAGCAGGGTTAATTAATATTAAACTTAAAGTTAACGGTAAATAGACATTGTAAACAGATGACCTAACAGAGTTCCCCGATGCCCTAACGGAGTTCCTCGGTGCCCCAACGGACGCGGAGTGCCCCCGTGCCCTGACGTAGTGCCCCAGTGCCCTGACGTAGTGCCCCAGTGCCCTGACGTAGTGCCCCAGTGCCCTGATGTAGTGCCCTTGAGTGCCCTGACGTACGCTTAGTGCCCTTGAGTGCCCTGACGTAGTGCCCTAAGTGCCCTAACGTAGTGCCCTGTGCCCTGAGTGCCCTAAAACGTGACAAGGTTGTCTCGACTCTGAAGTATTCTGTATTTAAACTTACAATACAACACATATTAAACAAACTAACTAGAACTGAGGCAATGGGGGCCTCAAATATGATTGAAGCACTGTCCACTGATGATGTTCTAAAAGTACTTTGCCATTTAACAATCAGCTCATGTGTCTCAATAAAGTGTTCCAAAACCTGGTAATTGACAGTGAAAAAGTATAAGCCCCACAGTCATTTGTCTGACGTCGTCAGACAAACAGTCATAAGTTTTATAAGTGCAGTCTTCTACTCTTCTTATTGTAACTGTCTTCAATGTGACAGTAGCAAATTTTGAAATGAATTTAAGGATTTCATAGAAAAGATTATTCTTGTGAAGAATTATAACTGTTACAAATTGCTTTGAATTGAAACTGTCAAACCGCTGCAGCTCTTTATTTATTATCCTTTTACAAGAGCAGTTTATGTTAGCTAGAACATGACATTTATGATTATTCTTGATACATTTAAAAGAATTTTGATACAATATGAATTATTATATTGTGTTTTAGGACCACGACCGTATATTACTTTACACCGCGCGTGCACATTGCCCTAACCAGCGCCCTGGTTTCGCGCACGGAGTGCGCGGCGCGGCAAGCCCGCAAGCCGCTGGGTAGGGGAAGCATAGGTGTGTTTACGCGCCGCGCGCTGCCCTGGAGAGTTGGAAGCGCGCTGCGCACTATAGGCCAGTTTCGCGCGGGGCGGCACTAGGGAGATTTTACGATGCGCGAAATTTGAAAAGTACCACCTATTCAAGGACAAATTACACTGTGCTATTATTCTGTTTACTACTTGAAGTGCGGTTATTCTGATTCAGGAAAGACAGCTGGTTGTCAGAGTATGTTTCATTTTCCAAAATACCAACATTTCATACGGTTTCTATATCCCCAAACTTGGGCAATTTGCCGTGCTTGTAACTTTTTACCACCGTTTCCCACCCTTACCGGACCTTCACTCCATTACTTTTCAGACTCTTGCCAACAACATCCAATCGGTCCCACGCCGCGGACAAGCGCGGAAAATGGTCAAATCGGCCGACAAAGATTGGTGGTCGTAAATAAAACGACGCGATTTTCGACGTGTTTTACGCGTCAAATCGCGTCGGTTTTCGATAAACCGCAAATCTTTGACGGCCGACCCGATTAAGTTCCGCGCTTTTCAACGGTATAAGACCGACCGGATGTTGTTGACAAGAGCCTAAAATGGAAGTAGGTGAAAGTCCGATAAGGGTGGGATTCGGTGGTAAAAAGTTACAGACACGGGAAATCTCATAATTCATGCTCAAATGTTCGCTATAACGCAGCTAAGATAACCACGAGAAAAGAGAGTATATGTACATATTTCAAAGCACAAACGATAATTCCCATTTGGAAACCATAAACAGAACAAAACTTAAAACACATGAAAGCCAACTTTAAATTACAGCAAAATATGGTTCTTTTATTCCGAATAATACTCTTATCATTCCATTGAAAATTGAAAGGAGCATTCAGCCTACTGAAGTACTTAAATATGCTCATTAAGTTCATATCCCAAAAAGCTGATTAAATATGAAGATGGACAGAATCACATTCATTAGCTTCAAACTCAAAACAATTATTCACTGTGACTATTTAATCTATACCTATTTCATGTTTGATAGTGATACCCTTTCGAAGACTGAAGAGTTGCTTTAGTTTCGCACTGATCACTGCATGAGTACTGCACCTGGTTCATCATCACAGTCCTGAGGCACGAGTAGGGTTTCCTGAAGAAGATCTCAGTAGTCATGGGTTAATTTGAAGTTCAAGGAACCAATTTATCCCATCTCCCTACCTGAGATAAACGTTTTTAAGATCAATCGAGGAATCTGAAACAGAGAATACGCTGAGAAATACGGCGCGAAGAGTTTATAATTGCTCGCGAAAAATGCTTTTCTTGATTGGAAGCTCATTTGGGAAGACCCTTTTGAAAATATATTGCCAAATTGTGACAAAGATGCCACAAAAGTGATTATTGGAATGTGATTGGAAAGTGATTGGAATATAATTTGATAGCAATTGATGGGTTTTAGGTGCGCTATTTGTTCAGCGCCTTTAAAACTTGAAATTCAAAGCGAATGCGATGGAACAATACTAGCTAAGGGGTGAAGGGGACAGTGTAGGTTGTAAGGAGTGATTACATTAACCTCAAAAGACACTACATGATCATTAGCAATTCCATTTATAGAGTGGAAGAGGTTTTAGCCAACAGTCGTTCTTGGATGAATACAGGAAATCAGCTGAGGATTACATTCATTAAGTTTTACTGCAACTGATGTGGTATTGTTGAATGAATCAGCAATTACTCTCCTTCCTTAACTAATACTCCATTTATCACAAAAGTTTTTCACCTTGCTTTTACATTTGCCCTGAGCTCATTGATAAGTTGCCATGTCTGTTTACTGTCTCCATGACAGTTATCAAATTTTAGAAAAGAATTTCTTTTAGCAGCACGTATAAGAGTGGTCAATTTTTTCTGTATTTTTATATTTTTCAAACAGAGTTTGATCACCAGATTTCAGTTTTGAATTTTGCTGCTTTTCCATTTCTTGTATAAAAGTTTTTATAGTTTATAGACTTCATCAGACCATTAGTGACCCAAGGATTTTCCAGTCGGTTTCGCTTTGTTTTCAATTTATTAGCTGGGTCAGTTCTAAAGCATTCATCTAAAGTTGCATTAATATGATTAGTGAATTCATTAAACCTTTTCGTCAGCTGTATACTGATTTCTTTCTAGGATAAAGTTCATTTTTCTATCAAATTCAATGATATTACTTTCACAGAAGTCATAAGTGAATTCCTTTTCATTTTTCTCATCACTCTGTGTGTCAACAGAAAGATCAAAAAAGCAAACTATAGGGAAGTGGTGAGATACCTTAAGTTCCGTGTGATGCTCCAGAGCTTAACACAATCAATTGATGATACGAGCACATTATCTATACATGATGATTCACAGCCAGGTTTTCATGAGTAGCTACCGAAATGAGTGGAGAATAACAATTACCAAAGAAATGTTCTCCAGCTTAGACTTATTAAATCGTTCTTGAACAGGTTAATGTTGAAATCTCCAGTAATTATTATGACAATCATTAAATGATGAGGATATACTGTTGAGAACTTTTTCAAACTGTTGGTAAAAAGTTTTAGAGTTTCCACTTGGTGGCCTATACACAACACCAAATAATATGGGCTTTTGAGTGTTAGAAATTTTTATGAAAAGGGTCTCAATGTCTTTGCATGTCATGCTTAGTGTTTTTATTCTATCAGAGCAGTTTAAATGTTCTTTAGCATAAATAGTCAGGCCACTTCCTTTATGTTTACCCTTAATTTTAGAGGAGCAAATAGATTGGTATTTTGGAATTTGATATAGATTTTTATGCTCTTCTTCTATATTTGTTTCAGCAATGGATATCAAGTCAAAAGAATTATTGATAGTGGAAAGCTGTGAATAAAGAGAGTCAAAGTTTTTCAATATAGATTATTGAAAATATATTGTCCTAAATGTGCTGTAATATTCAAATTCAAATTCATATCTAAACAATTCGTGGATTCTTACAGAGGTGTCAGCACTTCAAGAAATGACAATCATTCTGAAATTTTCATCACACATATAGGTATGTGAATAAATTGTTGAATCAGTATCATAATAATAAAAAACTGTAATTGCCAAGTTCCACAACACGAATAACCACAATGAGCTGACTTTTTAATGCAACGTACTTTCAGATCATCATCAGTGCAAAAGTCATTGAGTTACCTCAAATTTGATTGCATAGTGTTTAAATCAGTATCAGGCATGTACAAACAGCAGTTTTGCAGAAATTTCAGACACTGACCTCAGAAGTGGCAACACCTCTGTTACACAATGACCCATGATGGCTTTGAGTATGAATTTTAATATATAAACTGAACAACCACTGCACAAACAAAAACTGTGCATCATAAACATCTCTGAGGAGAGCCAAATATTTTATATTATGTTTCGAGAAAGCACCACACTTTTATTATGGATAGTATAGTATACCTCAACAACAGAAAAAAATGAAATATAAATTATGAAATATAAATATAAATATAAAACTTTTGCTTTTCAGCAACACAGTTCCACAACAAACTCTTCAGAAAACTATACCGAAAAGCAATGATTTTTAAAAAGTGCAATGAAATTTATTTGCCAGGCGTTGCCTGGCCCCCTCGCAGAGTCGCGGGAAAAAATATGGGGCGGGGCAGGCAACGTCTGGCAAAAATTTATTTAGAAAAAACTAAAAATCGTGCGCATTACATTCCCTTTGCTCTAACCAGATTCTTAGTTTTACGCGCGCAGCGCCTGGCCTTGCTCGTTTCGTGACGCCGCGACGCCCCTGGTTGCTCTAACCAGGACCCTGGTTACGCGCACGGAGTGCGCGGCGCGACGCCCCTGGTTAGGGGGACGTCCCTGGTTAGGGGAAATTATATTCCTTTTGTGTAATTGCGTTCCTAAGCCCGCATAGGTGTGTGACGTGTGTACACGTACGCGACCGCGACGCAAACAGGGATATACTTGCCCTAATGGCCTAACCATGAGGACCGCGCTTCCTAAGCCCGCACTATAGGCCAGTTTTGCGCGGGGCGGCACTAGGGAGATTTTACGATGCGCGTCAATTTGAAAAGTGCCCTCTCTTTAGTGACATCTTAGGCAAACTTAATATTGTTTGGGATACTTGAAGTGCGGTTATTCTAGTTCAGCAAAGTCTGCAGATTGTCACAATGTGAGCCATTTTCCAAAACACCAAAATTTTGTATGGTTTCTGGGTCACCAAACTTGGACAACTTGCCGTGTCTGTAACTTTTTCCCCCAAAATCCCCCACCTATCAGACCCTCACTCCCCTCCCTTTCAGACACTTGCCAACAACATCCAATTGATCATACAGCGCGGAAAAGCGCGGAACATCGTCAAATCGACCGTCAAAGATTGGCGGTCGTAAATAAAACGACGCGATTTTCGACGTGTTTCACGCGTGCAAGTCACGTCGGTTTTCGATAAACCACAAATCTTTGACGGCCGATTTGAACAAGTTCCGCGCTTTTCCGCAGAATAAACTTGATTTGATACTGTTGGCAAGAGTCTTAAAGGGAAGAAGGTGAAAGTCTGATAGGTGGGGGATTTTCGGGGGAAAAGTTACAGACACGGCAAATCTCAAAATATAAGCTCAAATTTTCCAAAGAACCTTGTCACGTCTTGTCTGACGTCGTCAGACCCATTATTTAAAATTTTAAATTTATCTGCGAGTCGTGGCGCGCGCGCGAGGGGGTCAGGCAACGCCTGACAAGTCACGTCAGGGCACTACGTTAGGGCACTTAGGGCACTACGTAAGGGCACTGGGGCACTAAGTTAGGGCACTTCGAAATGGCATTCGGTTAGTTGACATGTTTATTCATAGATATGTTTATTTACGGTGTTTATTCACCCACCCTACAGATTTAAGCTGGTTTACCAGCTGTATTTTGCGAAATTACACAGGCACAGCAACGAACACCTTTGATCAGCACATTCCCCACATTGCATTTACTGCGTACTTTTACAAACCGTAATAGGTATCACTATCTTGCCGAAGGCGAAGGGGTCAGACTATCATAGCCAATGTATGTCACGTGATGTCGCCCCGTGAATGAAATGTGGTTAATATGCCTTATGCATTTTTGAGAGTTGTTGCAACTGGCGATGTACACCGTGAGTGGTCATGGTGCCTCTTTCGTTCTCCATTTATATTTTGTATGGTCGGTTGTTCAGTGTTCAGAGTGCATTCTGCCTATACAGAGTGCATTCTGCTATTTACCTACATTTTGATGAATTGATCTAGTGCTGATTTATACTAGCCAGACGTTGCCTGCCGCGCGCGAGGGGGCCAGGCAACGCCTGGCAAGATTTATACAATGTACCAATTGTAATGACAATTGAGCATGTACATACTACATACTTAAATTGATTTAAAGACAGTCAGGGCCGGGTATTTGAGTAGTCATTGGTGGTGTCTGTCTGTGTGACCGTGTGTCATGCCGATGTGTAACTGTAAGCAATGATGGGACGAGGACTTTAACCTCATGATTCATCGTATCTTTTCCCGATGTTTTAAGTTTATGATGAGACAGCAGAAACAGAGGTTTTCTTTGTATCGTATGTAGTACACCAGCCAGCATATTTACGGCTTCACGGGCACATAACAATCCTCACCCTCTCATAGAGATCCTAAACCTGTCACCTACCACCACTGCAAAACTTCTTCGATTTTCCATTGCCTGTAAACACCAGTGCTCCAGTGGTGCCTTTTTTAGTCCTGTGTGTAGCCTGTTACCTTTAAATTTGATATTGCTGATGCCAACTGCTTCGCGGCTGGCGTCAGCAGGACTCATAGCACCAGTCAAAAAACGTATTCATATTGCATGGTCGAGATGTGCGTGGATGTTAGTGCACACCACAGTCCACACTCCACACCCTATTCCCAGTGTTTTCACATCATTCATACACAGATACACGTACGTATGCGACAGTTGTTTGTTAATACATGTTCGCGCCTTCCATGAATTCCAACTACGTCAGGGCACTCGAGGGCACTTTTATGGGGCACTCCGGGGCACTAAATATTGGACGCAGAAGTAACATGTCGTACAGCAGAGGACTTCAATGAGTTCACCATGCCGGACACACATTTGCACCACGACAAAAGTTTACTTTATACCCTGTGTCTAATGGAAATGTTTCCTTGCGTTTGACAATTGATGCTCACACAGTACTATTAAATTTCCAATTTGATGTTATATAAGCTAGTCTTCATGTGAGACACGAACCGGAAGAACCAACTATCACGCACAGCTCACCAGACAACGGAATCAATCGTCTTGGCTGTATAATCATATTCGTTGCTATGGCTATGTCATGCGGAGCCCCTGTTTCGATTCCTTTTATGGACTTGATCACATGAATAATGTGATCAAGTTTTATAAGAGATTCATCACTCGAGGACACATGATCTAAATCACTTGATCAAAAGATAATCACTTGATCAAAAGGTATAGACTACATAACCACGAATAATGTGATCAAGTTTATACAAGGAATCGAAACTCAGGGACACATGATCTAAATCACTTGATCAAAAGATAATCAATTGATCAAAAGGTATAGACTACATAACCACGCGACCAGAAATTGAGAGTCAGGATCAGTAGTGACACTATAGTGTAGGTATATAGCAGAATGCACTCTGTGAACACTGAACCGGAACGACCGACCAATGCCATACTGATACAAAATGTACTAAATAAAAATGGATGACGAAAGAGGTACAACTCATGATGTACATTGCTATAGTTAAATGTACTCTCAAAAAGCAGAGTAACCACATTCCATACCTGACACGTGACATGCATTGTCCATCACTATGATATAACGGTTTTCAAATGTACAGTAATTACATAAATACAATATTCTGCTGATTTCAATGTGTTCGTTATTGTACCCGTGTACATTCACTAAATACAGTAAATGGAGCAAGTAAACCGGGTCAAATTAATGAGGTAAATAAGCAGGGTTAATTAATATTAAAGTTAATGGTAAATAGACATTGTAAACAGGTGACCTAACAGAGTTCCCCGATGCCCTAACGGAGTTCCTCGGTGCCCCAACGGAGTGCCCCAGTGTCCTGAAGTAGTGCCCCAGTGCCCTGGCGTAGTGCCCCAGTGCCCTGACGTAGTGCCCTTGAGTGCCCTGACGTACGCTTAGTGCCCTTGAGTGCCCTGACGTACGCTTAGTGCCCTTGAGTGCCCTGACGTAGTGCCCTAAGTGCCCTAACGTAGTGCCCTGTGCCCTGAGTGCCCTAAAACGTGACAAGGTTGTCTCAAATTTTCGTTATAACGCAGCTAAGATTAACACGAAGAAAGAGAATATATGTACATAATATTTCAAAGCACAAAGGATAATTGGAAACCATAAACCGAACAAAAACTTAAAACCAATGAAAGTCAACTTTAAATTACTGCATTCTTAAGTAATGAGCTGCAAAATATGGGTCTTTACTCTGAATACACTCAGTTTTTTTTATAAGAAACTTATTGAAAACCTAGGCTACAAGTTTCTTATTTTTTCACGATTTTGAGCCTAAAAGTTTCTTAATCGGTTTCTTAATTCTACATACCGACATACCGTACAGCAAAATGTTAACCAAATTTCCAATATAGGAACCTACTTTGTAGACTGTAGTTGAGGATTAAATCGAACCTTCTGATATTTTTAGGTAAATTATACAATTTTAAGCATGTACCTACCTACCTATCTTAAAAGATTTGTGCAACTGTATACAATGTTCAGGGATCTTCATCAAATGTTCTTCCAAAAAGTTCACTTAATTTTAAAATTTAGATAATATCTAAATCCTATAAAGATTTACCCAGCCGAGCTTAATGCTTGGAACTTTTGGAAATAGATATGGAACTGTAATAGTGTCCTGTCTCAACAACAATTTCTAAATTTCTGTTTTGTGCTTGGTAATAAAGTCCAATGGAAGTACTTGATTACCTAGTTTCGAAATGTTCGCAATCAAAAGGGGGGGGGGGGGGCCCCAGAAACCAAACGTTTCATGTTAAAAAAGAATTTCAGTTGCAATAGGATTTTATACACAAATTTCAAAATTCTAGGCTAGAAGTTTCTTAATTTCTTAATTGTAAATCGTTTAAGTTTCTTAATTTTTCCGAAATTCTAGGCTAAGTTTCTTAAATTTTCGGAAATCCTAGGCTAAGTTTCTTATAGACAGTTTCTTATCAAAAAAACTGAGTGTAATACTCTAATATCATTCTACTGAAGTACTGAAAATTGAAAGGAGCATTCAGCATACTAAAGTACTCAAAATTTGCTCAAAAAGTATCCCGTAAAGCTGTGTAAATAGGGAGCTGGAATGATCACATTCATTAGCTTCATTCTTCAAGTTCAAACTCAAAACAATAATTCATTGTGACTATTTCTATCTGTACCTATTTGATAGTGATACCCTTTCGAAGAGATGCTTTCGTTTCACACTGATCACTGCATGAGTACTGCACCTGGTTCATCATCACAGTCCTGAGGCACGAGTAGGGTTTCATGAAGAAGATCTCAGTAGTCATGGGTTAATTTGAGAAGTTCAAGGAACCAATTTATCCCCATCTCCCTACCTGAGATAAACGTTTTTAAGATCAATCGAGGAATCCGAAACAGTACAATACGCGCGCCGAGAAATGCAGCGCGCGAAGAGTTTATAATTGCTCGCGAAAAATGCTTTTCTTGATTGAAAGCTCATTTGGGAAGACCCTTTTGAAAATATATTGCCAAATTGTGACAAAGATGCCACAAAAGTGATTGGAAAGTGATTGGAAAGTGATTGGAATGTGATTGGAAAGTGATTGGAATATAATTTGGATAGCAATTGATGGGTTTTAGTTGTGCGCTATTTGTTCAGCGCCTCTAAAACTTGAAATTCAAAGCGAATGCGATGGAACAATGCGATGGAAAGTGATTGGAATGCGATGGAAAGTGATTGGAATGCGATGGAAAGTGATTGGAATGTGATTGGAAAGTGATTGGAAAGTGATCGGAAAGTGATTGGAATATAATTTGGATAGCAATTGATGGGTTTTAGTTGTGCGCTATTTGTTCAGCGCCTTTAAAACTTGAAATTCAAAGCGAATGCGATGGAACAATACTAGCTAAGGGGTGAAGGGGAGAAGTGGGCAAATGTAAAGTTCTGCGCAAGGCTTAACTGAGCGCAAATTTGCGCTCATTTGCGCTCGTTAGCGCTCAAATTAGGGAAATTTTGCGCTCGTTAGCGCTCATTTGCGCTCCGGAGCCTCGAAAATGACTGAGCGCAAATGAGCGCAAAATTTTGCGCTCATACGTGCTCTTCATCGCTCATATGTGCTCATTAACGCTCGTTAGCGTCCATTTTGCGCCCACTTTGCGCCCATTTTGCGCTCAGAGCGCTAACGAGCGCAAAATGATCCCTGGAAAAATGTCTTTTTTGCGCTCAGATGCGCTCATTTGCGCTCAGCCATACTGAGCGCAATTTTGCGCTCATTAGCGCCCATAAGCGCCCGTAAGCGCTCAGTTGCGCTCAGTTGCGCTTATTGCCGATTTGCGCCCAGATGCGCTCAATTGCGCTCAGTTTCACCACACCTCAGCAATTTTGCGCCCTATTTGCGCTCAGCCTTTCTGAGCGCAAATGAGCGCTAACGAGCGCAAAAATTTTGCGCCCATTTGCGCTCGTATGTGCTCATTTGCGCTCGAAAGCGCTCATTTGCGCTCGGAAGCGCTCATTTGCGCTCATTTGCGCTCGGAAGCGCTCATTTGCGCTCGGAAGCGCTCATTTGCGCTCGGAAGCGCTCATTTGCGTTCGAACGCGCTCATTTGCGCTCGAAAGCGTTCATTTGCGCTCGGAAGCGCTCATTTGCGCCCAGTTATTAGAGGCTTACGTTTCTGAGCCGGCATAGGTGTCTTGTACTAGCACATTGCGTGAAGGGCGCAGCTCACAAGCCACGAACCGTCGAAACATAGGTCTTGCTTGTTGTTTCACGTGCTAACAGAGAACTTTAACTGCACACGTCACAGATGTTTGCAAGCATGGGCATATAAATATGAAATCCGATCATTGTTATTGAGCAAGGCTGAAGGCAATCTGAATCAGTGTCACAATAAAAAGTCGCGGCTCACAGTGCAGACTACCCTTCTCTGCCGTGGTTGCTAGGCAACATGAACAATGTCATGTCACGTGACTATATACTAATCCAGTGCCGACCACAGGTTCGAAGTAGACCACAGGTTCGAAGTAGTTTCCTACGAGTCGTGTTGCAAAAAATGTGCGTGCGGTGGAGGGTAGCCCTGACCCCTTATCAATTCAAAGCGCTAGATGCGATGCGCTTAATCATATTTTCTGGGTGACGTCATAGATTATGAAGGCTTCCGTTTTCTCTAACTAGGGGCGTCGCGCCGCGCATTCTTTGCACAAAACCAGGGTCATGGTATTGGTTGCCTGGTGATAGGATTTACCCTACCTCCGCCGCGCGCCATTTTTTTCTGCAACACGACCCTAGTCCAAATTTGCGAGTGTTGCGCGCTAGGGATGGGTGAAATCCATCTAGGTGATACCAGACGTGCAGACCCGCTGATGCAGCCGCTGACTGAGCTTGTCAGACGTTGGTGCGTCGGCCGGAAGGGTCTTTCACCGAAACTGAAGGGGTCAGACAACGTCTGACAAGACACTGAGCGGTGCAAGCGTCTGCGTCGCTCAGAAGGGTCTTTCATCGATACTGATAGATAGAGACAAGGTCATGGTTAGGGCAACTGCAAATGCAAGCGCCTCGACGGACGTTGCCCGTCCATTTCTTCTGACTGGATGGCTCCCGTTATATATGGGAGACTAGACCAAACTGAATATGGGCTATTCTCCATAAAATTATAAACGGGAGCTTGCCCTAACCATGACCCTGGTTTTGTGCAGAGAGTGCGCGGCGTGACGCCCCTGGTTTTGGGGAAACAGAAGCCTTCATTATCTAATTCCATGAGTAACACGTGTCACCCAGAAAATAAAATTAAAATTAAGAGCATCTCATCTTATACCCGCAACAATCCACATTTGGGTCTCCCATATAAACTAGGCTGTAACCTATTTTGGACTTTTTCCCAAAATGATTAACTTGGGGTCCTAAGTTTGTTAAGAAGGTATGTTTTGAACCATGAAACAAGAATTTTTGGAAAAAATCATTTTTTAGACCCTGCTGTCCCCCAAAGAAGAGCGCGCCTAAGTGAAAATTCCTGACAAGGTCATAACTTTTTCATTTTTGAGATACAAAACGATAGAGTACTCAACATGCGCAGAATCATCACATTTCCAATTTAGAAATCATCAAAAGTGCATCAGAAGCTCTTTTTTTGAAGATATGGAGCATATTTTGATTTGTGCTTCACTCACATGACTTTAGTGATTTTTGATAATTTCATCTAATCATATTGTTTTTTTAAGATGAAGTCAACTGTTCTAACACGATTAAAACACAATCCAGAAGGGTATTGAATGTTAAAAAGCTTTGACAAGCATGTAAAATGGTAGATTGAGTCAACTAGAGGCCGTATTGTCAGCATGTTTCTATGTTAGGCAAGGCGCATATTATGCGCTTTGCATTAACTTTGATGCCCCCTACTGTTTTAACAGGTCATATGTCACTCACTGAAACTGTACTATTTTTGCTCAGTATGTCAGGCTGCCTCACAAGCCCTTAGAACTATTTCTGCTCATGTCATGACCTCTGGGGAAGTTATAACACTTCCTGGATCAAGAGCTGGGTCAATGTGTTCTTCAATTCTAGGATACTGAGAAAGTTGGAGACTAATTATGTCTTTATCATGTATCCACATGACAATATTACCTTCCATAATCCACTATCGATTACATACATTGCTGAGACCCAGCTCTGCACCACACAGGAACAGCAACATACCAGCACCCAATAGCCTCAATCAGAACCCAGATCAATACCTAGAATGTATAGATCATAGCAGTTTAACAAGTCACAGATCAGCTAGAGATAGTTATGTTCCATCTCCCTTCTTCTCTTCTTTTAGCTGGATCACATTGAGGTTTTACCAAGTGGATGAGTATTCAATAAAGTACCTTCAAGAAATAAAGTGACAGCCATTTTGTCATTCGGCAGGCAGTTTGAACACATGCATGAACATTAGGATGTCAATAATTGTTATTCATGCCAATCAAGGTGCCATAGATTATACTCAAATCACCTTTCCCAGCCCCCTGGTCTAAATTAGTAAGTGGAGACTGGAAAATGGTGTACATTGAAAGCTCTCAAGGGTTTGAGGCATTTATAATTCAGGTCCCAAATGTCCTCAGTAACTAGCTATCCAATGAGGCTATAAATGGATAATGGTAGAAAATATTGTCAAGGGCAGACGCAATAAAGACATAACAAGTCTGAGCTGATGCCTGATTTTCTTAGTATCGAAATTTACATTGATCCAGCTCTGAAAACTCTGTTATATAGATTTTCATTCTCATCTGGTCTTGCTACTGACAAAAAACAACAGACTTTTTCAGCTCTGAAAACTTTGTTATATAGATTTTCATTCTCATCTGGCCTTGCTACTGACAAAAAAAAACAGACTTTTTCATTCATACTATTATGCAGAAACATTTCAATGGCTTTATGAGGCCGCCTGATGTACTGAGCAACAATCCTCAGTACTTCAGTGAGTGACATATGACCCAAAAACAGCAGGGCATCAAAGTCAATGCAGAGCGCACAATATGCGCCTTGCCTAACACAGAAATATGCTGACAATACGGCCTCTAGTTGACTCAATCTACCATTTTACATGCTTTTAAAGCTTTTTAACATTCAATACCGTTCTGGATTGTGTTTTAATCGTGTTAGAACAGTTGACTTCATCTTCAAAAAACAATATGATTAGATGAAATTATCAAAAATCACTAAAGTCATCGCGAGTGAAGCACAAATCAAAATATGCTCCATATCTTCAAAAAAGAGCTTCTGATGCACTTTTTGATGATTTCTAAGGTGGGAAATGTGATGATTCTGCGCATTTTGAGTACTCTATCGCTTTTGTATCTCAAAAAATGAAAAAGTTATGACCTTGTCAGGAATTTTCACTTACGCGCGCTCTTCTTTGGGGGACAGCAGGGTCTAAAAAATGATTTTTTCCAAAAATTCTTGTTTCATGGTTCAAAACAAACCTTCTTAACAAACTTAGGACCCCAAGTTAATCATTTTGGGAAAAAGTCCAAAATATGTTACAGCCTAATATAAACGGGAGCCTTCATTATCTATGACAATGACGTCACTCAGAAAAATATAATTAAGTGCACCTAGCGCTTTAAGGACTACGGTTAGGGTCAGGATTAGGGTCAGGATTTGTTAGGGTTAGGGTTAGGATTAAGGTTAGGGTTTTGGTTAGGGCTATGGTTAGGTTTAGGATACAGAAAAATTGACGTTTAGATCTGTGACGTCACTCAGAGCCGTTTATATGGGAGAGATACCCACATTTGAGTTTGACCGATGGTCACATTTGCGCGTTCGCCATTTGACCAGTTGGCAACCCAGTCAGAATAAATAAATGGGCAACGACCTTGTCCGATAACGTCCGTTGACAAAACGACCCCCCAAATTTTGCCTCCAAATTAGTGTCCCATATAATTTTGTCAGACGTTGTCTGACCCCTTCGCCTTCGGTCAGACAACGTCTGACAAATATAATTAGAGCGCCCGCGCCTTCACCATCTATGACAAACGCGTCACTTGGAAAAATATAGTTATTAATTAAGCGCATCTGCCATCCAACGCTTTAAAGGCCAGGGAGCCCTAACCAAAACCAGGACTCTGGTTTTGCGCAGAGCGTGCGTGGCAAGCGACTTAGCGACGCCCCTGGTTACTGGTTTGGGGAAGGCCAGGGTTAGGATCTCATGATTAGGGCCATGATTTGTTAGGTTTAGGGTAAGGGTGATATGAGAATCAGCGACCGACGCTGAATTCTCGTGATGTCGAGGGTCTGTCTACGGCCGACAAGGGGACTGGCAACGCTTTGCCCTAACCTGCACTAACCAGGACCCTGGTTTTGCGACGCCCCTGGTTAGGGGAAGGCAACGCCAGACATTCAGACAAATTGGGATATTTGAAGTTAGTGCCGCGCATTAAAAATAATAAATATGAATCTATACCCATGAACTGCCGTTATCGGCACTGGATAGTCACGTGTCATGCATCAATCGACATTGTAAAAATTTCATAGCAACCCCTGCAGAAAACGAATAGCCTGCACTTGGCACTGCGAGCCGCAATTCGTTATGTGATTGCCTAACTCTGCTTTCTAAAACTCTTGCAATTGCATAAGTTCTTTGACGTTTCGAGGAAGCAAAGAATGTGAATGTATAATTTAAACCCCTGAATCCCTGATTCGATGCTTCGTGGCATGTGAGCTCCGCAAGCCAGCTGCCAGCACCTGACTTTTATTCCGGCTCAGGAACGTAAGTCTCTAATAACTGGGCGCAAATGAGCACAAATGAGCGCAATTGAGCGCTAATGAGCGCAATTGAGCGCTAATGAGCGCAATTAAGCGCTAATGAGCGTAATTGAGCGCTAATGAGCGCAATTTAGCGCTAATGAGCGCAATTAAGCGCTAATGAGCGCAAATGAGTATAAGAAAGTTTTATTTTTTGTAAAATAGCTACAACTGAGCGCAGCTGAGCGGAATTGAGCGCAACTGAGCGCAAAATTGAAATTATTTGCGCTCAGCACAACTGAGCGCAAAATTGAAAATTTGCGCTCAGTTGTTCTGAGCGCATATGAGCGCAAATGAGCGCAAATGAGCGCAAAATAATTTGCGCTCAGTAAAACTGAGCGCAAAATGCAAAAATTTGCGCTCGTTAGCGCTCATTTTCAAATTCTGTAAATTTTGCGCTCGTTAGCGCTCTGAGCGCAAAATGGGCGCAAAGTGGGCGCAAAATGGGCGCTAACGAGCGTTAATGAGCACATGATATGAGCGATGACGAGCATATATGAGCGCAAAATTTTGCGCTCAGTTATTTTCGAGGCTCTAGAGCGCTAATGGGCGCTAACGAGCGGTAATGAGCGCTAACGAGCGCAAAATTTTGCGCTCGTTAGCGCTCGTTAGCAATCATATGTGCTCAATTGTGCTCATTTGCGCTCAATTAAGCCTTGCGCTATACTTTACATTTGCCGAGAAGTGTAGGTTGTAAGGAGTGATAACATTAACCTCAAAAGACACTCACATGATCATTAGCAATTCCATTTATAGGAGCCAACAGCCGTTCTTGGATGAATCGCTGCCGTTACTAACACAGTGCATTCTGATAAGATTGGGAATTATACAATACAAACACAGTGCATTCTGATAAGAGGGGGAATAGACGATACAAATACAGTGCATTCTGATGTGAGGGGGAATAAGACGATACAAACACAATGCATTATGGTGATAGGGGGAATTAGACGATACAAACACAGTGCATTCTGATGTGAGGGGGAATAAGACGATACAAACACTGTGCATTCTGATATGGGGGGGGATTAGACGATACAAACACAGTACATTCTGATGAGAGGGGGAATTAGACAATACAAACACAGTGCATTCTGATGAGAGGGGGAATTAGACGATACAAACACAGTACATTCTGATGAGAGGGGGAATTAGACGATACAAAAACAGTGCATTCTGATGGGAGGGAGAATTAGACGATACAAACAGAGTACATTCTGATGTGAGGGGGAATTAGAGTTTAGACGATCAACACAGTGCAATCTGATGAGAGGGGGAATTAGACGATGCAAACACAGTGCATTCTGATGTGTCATGAGAGGGGGAATTAGACGATACAAACACAGTGCATTCTGATGAGAGGGGGAATTAGACGATCAACACAGTGCATTCTGATGGGAGGGGGAATAATACGATACAAACACAGTACATTCTGATGAGAGGGGGAATTAGACGATACAAACACAGTACATTCTGATGAGAGGGGGAATTAGACGATCAACACAGTGCAATCTGATGAGAAGGGGAATTAGACGATACAAACACAGTACATTCTGATGAGAGGGGGAATAAGACGATACAAACACAGTACATTGTGATGAGAGGGGGAATAAGACGATACAAACACAGTGCATTCTGATGAGAGGGGGAATTAGACGATACAAACACAGTACATTCTGATGAGAGGGGGAATTAGACGATGCAAACACAGTGCATTCTGATGTGTCATGAGAGGGGGAATTAGACGATACAAACACAGTGCATTCTGATGAGAGGGGGAATTAGACGATCAACACAGTGCATTCTGATGGGAGGGGGAATGATACGATACAAACACAGTACATTCTGATGAGAGGGGGAATAAGACGATACAAACACAGTGCATTCTGATGTGTCATGAGAGGGGGAATTAGACGATACTGACACAGTACATTCTGATATGAGGGGAATTAGACGATACAAGTAGGTACTAACCTTCTGATGAGAGGGTGAGCATTGGAGTCGGGAGAAAGCCACTGAACTCCAGGTTGAAAGTTCCAAATTTGATATATGTTCAGGGAGGACGTTGATTGTCTTTAGCAGAAGTGTGGAGTTTAATATGAATGGACTAGGTAGAATCAGATTACAGAGCGGACTAGCAACCTGAAGATGAGTTTTCATGTTAGTTAAGAAGATAAGGGAGAGCTGGTGAACTCTATTGCTTTGTGATTTAAGTAAAATTGTTCTATGTGATTCCTATCTAGTGTGATTCTTCTAAGCTTCTATAGACATAAACAGTACCTTTGTTCAGCAGAAGTAGCTCCGTGAATAGAGGAGTATAGGTATCCCAGGCCAGGGTCCTGCACACTTTCCAAGCATCAAGGAGTCAGTCACAGAGTGCCCAGGATGAGTACATCCCAGGATAGACATGAGTGTATCCCATGATCGAGGAATCTCTGCGGAAAATAGAGTCTTCCCTAAGACCAAGGAAACTCTCTCAGCATCAAGGAAACTCTCCCAAGATCAAGGAGACTCTCTCAGGATCAAAGAGACTCTCAGGATCAAGGAGACTCTCC
>WFMF01000435.1:0-153460 GCA_011033025.1 Beroe forskalii
TGTCAGTCGGAGAATAGAAAAGTGGTGTCAGTCGAGGAAGAGTGATGTCAGTCGGAGAATAGAAAAGTGGTGTCAGCCGAGGAAGAGTGATGTCAGTCGGAGAATAGAAAAGTGGTGTCAGCAGTGGAGGAGTGAAGTCAGTCGGAAAAGAAAAGTGTGGTGTCAGCAGGGAAGATCACACTAATTTAGGAGTTCAGGGGCCAGCACTCAATAGCGTATTATTGTAAGATACCTTAGTTTAGGGGCCATGTCCCATAGTGATACCATTGTATTTGAGCATGATGACGAAGGCCTTAAAAAGGTAAAATTTTCAGGATTTTGTAGCAAAATGAGAAATCTTAAAGGACGAGTAAAGCGAAGAAATTTTGTTTAAATATCGTTATGAGACGTTGTACACAGAATCTAGGGCAATTCTCTAATCTAATCGTTAAAAAACGAAGATTCTACCGCACCCACAAGACGAAATATTCCCTTCCATATATTTATCATACATAACATGCACTTGATGTCGAAATCTGGTCCCCTTTCTATCCACGCAACCTTGCATGTTATGTACTTTGTATGTTATTTATCTTGCGTTTTGGTATAATTATCCATCCCATATGAGTGGTTAAACACCGTTTTGTTTCGTCAAGTGGAATTCTCAATTTTCTGAGTCAATAATAAAAACCTAAAAATCTATCTAATTAGTAATCGAGGCGTGAAAAATCAATCAAAACCGTCAATAACAGTGCAATATATACTGTGTTTACATAGTGAACTCCGGGTGTAATTTGATACTGGGGACCATACTGCATCATATTTTGCGCCTAGAGTTGCTCTTTGATTTATCTGTAGCGTGCGGTAGGAAGTGAATAGAAACATCGGACTTTGACTAAAGTGCTTTTAATTATGATACCTATCATAATATGAAATATTTTATATACCTTAAATTTCGCTTTACTCGTCCTTTAAGACGAAAGTACTTCATTTGAAGGCTTGTGATCGCAACTCCTCTTCATTAGAAGGCTTATGATCGTAGCTGAGGGGCACAGCTTGTCCCCTCTCGCTCAGGACAGCTCTTGAGTCTCCACAGTTGGCACAGTACAGTGTGTTGCTCTTAGTTAGCAGGGTAACTGCAGTGCAGCCCGAAGAGGAGAACTTACCCGACCTTTCTGAAACATGGCAGCGTGATTAGAAGGGTATATCCTAACAATTAACGAAGTAACAAGTGATTCAAAGGAATCACAACATGTGGTTAAAATTGTGTCTTAAAAAACTCACATAAACCTGTCGGGAACCTGTTTAGAACCTCTGAATAGCTGGGGCCTCCTACTTTGAAGCCTCTTTCTAACTTACAAAGACAAAAGCAATGTGAAATGTGAATGGGACCACATCAACATTAATATCAAGAACTTGCCATTTCTTGAATTAAAATAATCCCTTCTAAGCTTATCTTACCCTCTAACATCTCCCTATCTAGATAGTGTTTATCTCACCCTCTAACATCTCCCTATCCAGGTCCAGGAAAGCCTTGATCAGTGCCTCCTTGTAATCCCCAGTCTTGAAGGAAGGTTGAGCTGTCAGCTTGTAGTGGAGGTGCTCCTGAGTGTACAGGGCTGATTGTGTGCCTCCGTGCCCGTCGTAAACTGAAAGATACAGGTCAATAATTCTGGAGTTTGTCTAATGCCTCTGGGGACCAGCGAGGAAGATAGTAGCTGATCATAAGTCAAAACTGGGGGGGCGGGGGGTAGGCCTTCCTACAGGCTGGATTGCGTGCCTCCGTGCCCGTCGTAAACTGAAAGTTAAATCACACTTTATTAAGGGGTTAAGGTTAGTTGCTGATATAAACTTTTATTCAAATGGTTGTACGATGAAACAGCTCTACAGTCAAAATCGGTGATGATACCAACTCATTGGCTTCTCTTATCAATTAATCAAGTTTCTTTCTCAAACATTCGTGATTTCAATCAATATCATCATTACCATCTTCCATTCTACGGGCTTCAAAATAAAAATTTCATTGGATCGAGATACCAGCTTTATCATTAACTGATCAGTGATAGATTGTGCTATCATGGTCACGAGGCACATCGTATGTATAGTATACATGGTGTATTTTATAAAGTACCCAGATCATTTTATCAATCAGATCATCATGTACCCATTTAACATTAATTTGATAACTAACCAATGATTACAATGCATATAATGGTGTATTGCAATCTAGATATGATTTTAACAGAGGAAAGTAATCTGTGGCTGAATATCATCTTGATCTATGATTATAGTAATATCTCATTATTAATACAGGAGAAATATACACTTATGATAACGTCACTATCATAGACTAATGTGGTGATTTGATTGACGTTTAACCGGCTATTTTTCCGCCAAAAGTTATTTACCAGTGATGCCATTATTACAGTTCATAGTGTGAAGTTCACGCAATCTGGTAGGTACAGCCTAGTGAGTACATGTGCGAAATGTCGTAATATACCCACACACTAGGACACTCGCAGGTATAGACGGACCAATCAGGTTGAAGCACCGGATGCTAACCGTCCAATAGGAGGACGAGGATTGTGTCACGTGATTAATAATCGGTAGTACGGATTGTGGGTATATTAAAACACTGATCATCATGTTCTCATAACATGAACTGTCTTGCGAGCAGAAGCAGGCAGTTCATCGTCAGTAACACACTACTTTGAGCTATAATAATGACGTCATTCAAATCGCATGTCTCTAAAACACGCCGTCATATTAATTACAAAGCAGATCGTCAGGTATTAGCTTATTAGACACGCTGGTCACAGTCAAATTCATTGAAAATAAATAATATCTACTAGAGCTCATGTAAACCATGGGAAGTAGGCGGTTAAGAGCAACAATTCACCATGTCAAACTATGATAATGACGTCACTCTCTTTATCGCCCATATATTCATGTTTATCAGAAGTGTTTCAGATATAATGCACGAGGTGAGTTCAGGGTTTATTTTGGGGTCGCTTGACAAGGCCGGCACATTTCAAATACGCGAAGTTAAACAAGAAAAAAAGGCCCAATTACCTCCGAAGAAGTTATGGGTGGGGTCTCCATCGATCGACATCTGAACAGTGTGGGCATCTTCCATGGAAATCCGCCACCCCTGAAGATGGAGTTATCAAACACAAGTAAATATCTTATTTCCTGACATTTGAGTAATCATTATATTCAAACACACGAAAATATCTTATTAATTTAATATAATAATATATCACGTGTTTTGAATCAAAGTGCCTTTTAATTCTGGTTTACACTTTTGAGGGGGATGAATGAAGTTAAGGGCGGTAAGTGCAACGCATTTTTTGCAAGTTTATTATGTGAAAGTAATTTCTTATCGCTTATTGTAAAAACCAAAATCCAATGACCGGCCCTAATGTTCTAAGTTAGCGTATACACATTCGCTACTAGAATTTCAACTTATCAATAATAATATTGTATGCAAAAAAATCTGTTCAAAGCTTCCATGCACTTAGTTCTGCTACAGAACTGGCTTGCAAAATTTCATATCAATCAAAAACTGGCTGGTATCACGGCTGCAGTGCGGTAAGTCATTTGTTAGAGACCTGAATTGCGATTTATAGGTTACAATGGCAGTTCTTAGCCTAAAACCGTGAATTTGCTCTGTCACAAACGTGTAAAAAGGGCATTTCAAAATTCAAAGCCAATCGTGTCTCACTTTCTGTTCGTTTTAATCTAGCAAAAGTTTGTCAAATCCAGCAAGTTTTCAAATGAAAAATGTTATAATTTATTAATAGGGCCATCACATAAAAATTGGCTTTTCGGCTGATTATTCACCTCTGACCTCTCTGGACAGTTTAACGAAGTCTACAAGGTATAGTACTTTTTTAAATATTCAGGTGTCGATCATATATAATTGAATCGAACGCCGTTTGAAATGTTCCATTCTGTAATGGGCGGCCTAAGGAAGAAAGGAATGTTGCTGATCTGTTAATTGATGACCTGTACCAGGAACCACAACAACGCTATAAGTCCGTTAGATAAAAGCCACATTATGGAGGAATTTTTAAAGTTTAGAATTTTAAAATGCAGACATCACGCAATTAACATGACAACTGTTACCAGCAACGTCACCGTAAAATTAAAAAGTCAGGGCAATGCGTTACCATGACCAACGTCATAACGCGTTACCATGGCAACGTCACGCGTGAAATTAAAAAATCACGTGTTACCATGAAAACATCACGCGTTACCATGAAAACATCACGCGTTACCATGACACCATCACGCCTTACCATGACAACATCACACGTTACCATGACAACATCACGCGTTACCATGACAACATCACGCGTTACCATAACAACATCACGCGTTACCATGACAACATCACGCGTTACTATGACAACATCACGCGTTATCATGACAACATCACGCGTTACCATGAAAACATCGCACGTTACCATGACAACATCACGCGTTACCATGACAACATCACGCGTTACCATGAAAACATCACACGTTACCATGACAACATCACGCGTTACCATGACAACTCCGCGCGTTACCATGAAAACATCACGCGTTACCATGACAACATCACGCGTAACCATGAAAACATCACGCATGACTCACCTGCATGGAAGAGGACGCTACTTTGCAGAAAGAGTTCTCACATATCGACGTTTTCTTTGTCGTGATGGGCTCCGATAGAGTTTGTCCCATTACTGTCCGTTATCATCTTTTCTCTCGCATACTACCCTACACAATGATGTTTATTAAGTCGGTAAGTTATTACCAGCCATTGCACTGCAAATTTATTCGTGAATGACTACAGCAATCACTCTACAGTTGTTCAGATTTGCAAATATCTCTCGTTCATGAAAGAAGTAAATTTACCATCAATTATTTCAGATAACTTCAAGGAAGCAAGGACAGCCACAAACAAATTAGGGGCTTCAAAGTGACTTCCCAAGTCCATAAATTCGTAATTAAAGCTAGCGATTGATAGGCTTGAACATCGCAGCCTTTGAGCATATAAAATCCTGTCTACCACATAGATTTTATATATACCATCACAATTTAAGGAAAACATATAATATTTAACAAACGCACATGTGGCTATATTTCAAACTCTGTAGCATATTATAAATTCGTATATATAATATATTTGCAAGGTCTATCAGAGCAAAACATATTCCAAGAACACTGGAACGTATAAGAGTTTGTCATTTACTCCACATAGTATGAGCTGAACCTAGTGGGGTATATAGAGAAAGGTCCAGAGTGAATATATTAGACCCTTCTCCACGATGCCTTACTCACTTTGAACAATGAAAATCACGTCACTGGTCATCACCTACAGTTGGAGAGAGATAGCTAAATTGAGTCATGAGTAGACTAGCCATCTAGAGAATTGTATAATATTATATACACTATATGACTCAGTACAATGTGTATAGAGAGACTGGAAATATATTTGAGCATGGCATGGATGGGTTTTAAAAAAGCTAAAACTTTCGCACAATTTCCAGGTATCTATAGTGAAATGAATAAAACTAAAATATAGTCCTTCTGTAATTTCTGTATACTATGTATGTACGCCGATGGTTTACACAATGTACAATGATCAATGTACTTAAATTATGTATGTTGTAATGTAGATAAGATCATACATGAAGAATGGATATCTCTAGAAGCCATTATATTAGCATGATATTAAGTGGTGCATTTAATTATTACGTTAACTTGTATTAACTTGAGAAATCACAAATTAAGGCTTTAACACGTAAAATCAATGTCAATTGTTGTGCAAAAATAATCCATCAACAAAATCTGGGTGCAAAAATGGTGGTTGCATAGCGTCAGCAGAGTACTTTGAACCATATTCGGCATATTATGAATTGGTGGATTGCTTGGATTTTCGACAGCCTATCACGTGATTTCTTCGGTGTGTGACACAAAATGGACCAATCAGATGGTTTTATCTAACATTTAATTAATATGGTGACACACCCCTGCATTGCATTTCGTGAACAACAATTTACAATATTTTTGCACTCTGCTGCTAAAACCTAACTTCAGAAGTGTGAAAGTTAAAGTAGTCGTGTGTAATACGTCAGAGCACATGAATCAATGCAGTTCAGATGCACAGAGCACGGAAAATCGTCAAAACGTCGTCAAATGACCGTTCTAAACCGAGATAGTGACGTCTTTCTTTCCCGTGTGTGACCACTAACCTTACGCTCTATCATCATATTTGCAAATTGTAATATACAAATTAAGTGACTATTCAAGCAAACATTACTGTGCTTTCGTAAGCTTATATATTCGATACCTACCCATATATACCTAAGCACAAAGCTGCAACTTATAACTATTGTACTATTATTACATGAAAATTAAAAAGAGAAACGACAGACCAACATGAAAGCATGAATATATTGCTATATAACTGCAGTTTATGCAGAAACATATTACAATATTGCAATGTAAAGTCAAGTTGCATGTAAAAATAGACCGTGTAACTGTCAAGGCTTTTATTGGAGCCATGCACTGCTATATAGCCCACTCATATTAATATGAACCAGTGAAATTGTGAATATGTATGTATGTCTAGCGAGATGTACTTTTATATGCCATGTTCACGTAAAGCAATCGATATCATCAATTCAAGAAGATAAAAAGTTCATTTAATGATGTTAATCACAACCCCTTTTTTCGGATCGAGGGTGGAATTACACTCATTCGTTATTGTAAGATTCTATCTGCAACATTATTTCACCAAACAACTATCATTATGCATGATACTATACATCTAGAGCACAAAAGTGAAAATTGGCTGCATTGTATGTAAAAGTTGGAAATAAGTAATCATGTCATTATCATTAGTAGAATAGGGACTTGATGACGAAAAACAGCTAATTTTTCGATTGTACAGCCTGCTAGGAACTACCAACAGCTGCATTTGGGATATAGATAACCTAAAAGCACGTTCGCTCAGCTTAGTATAAAGTTGGAACTGTTGAATAAATATATATGATAGGTTTAGAGCTAATTCTAAGTAGGCAAGTTCAACAGGTACACACATTGTGATACTCAATTAATGTTCCCATGAAGCTGTTGACAGATGTTTTTCTGGTACATCCTGAAGCAAAATCAACCTTGTACAAAAATATTTTGTCACTTTCATGAACCTCTTGCTTATAAGGTTTACAATAACATAAAGGATATAATACCTATTGAAATGTTGGTTCAGTGAAACGAAAGGAAACTCATTCTCAAATTATAGTTCATTTATTTTAAACACGATATATTGCATTTTAACACAAAGAATCATAACTTAAGCTGTCATGTAGATTGTAACAAAAAGCAGATTAATCAATTAAATGGGCACTGGTAATGAATTTAAGATCTTGATTATTTTAGTTGATTGAAAAACAAAACTTTGGTAAATTGGAAATCAGTTTAATGGTGATTAACAAATTATATCATGCATTATTCTTAAGTTGCAACATAACACAAATGAATCTTTGCCAGATGTCTTGATTGATTGAATCAGGAAAGCATGAAGTCAAACTGTTATTGGATAAAAATGATAAACTACAAAAATAAAAACCATTGCTATCATATCATATCTATATCACATATAGATGATTCGACATTACCTGAATTAAAAACAAAACACATAAATCTACATATTCAGTATCAAAATTACAGAACAATTTAAATACATAAATGTAAAATAAGTCTTAAGATCATGCTTCAAAGCTCATGCACCAAATAAAAACTTTCTAAAATGTATGACTCTAGACCATTTATCCTCAAGAGCAATTCTCTGACATATCATGGTAAATAAGATAAACGTTGATCCATGATATGATTTAATGATTCCTTTCACAAATTATTCTCCATCAGTAATCACATTAATCCCATTCTCAAGATTTTCAACTTTTCAAACTTTGATCTGCTTGTGTAAGGACATTATTCTTCTAGCAAGTACTTGATTGTGGCTTTGAAGTGACTGGATTATTTCAGCCTGCTTATCAATTGTAACTTCTAACTCTTGTTGAGACCTAAAAATTTTGATGATTGCAATATTGATAAAAATATTTTGAGGAAAAGTAATTTTTCATGATAATCATTAATTATTGGTTCTAGACTAGAATTTTATACCTATCCCATCCATTTCATAGAATGTTGAGTTTTTGCAATGTTTATATTTGACATACCTGCTAACCCCAACTTGGATCTGCATTGGAACATTGCTCTCCTTTAGGTATGTCTCCATATCAGGGAGAGGACATTTCCTATTAAACTTGACTACAACAACAGCATAATGAAGAACAGATGGTACTATGATAACAGTCTGGATACAGGATACTGCTGCCTGATTGAGTGAAGGTAACTATTATTCAAGGCAGCCAGAAATCAACTAAATCGGCTTTTTAACAGAGATCATCTATTTACTAATTGATGCCTTATTTAGAAAGAATTACAGTATAGGTACCTCTGCTATATCATAATGCCAGCCATGTAGCTTGGATTTTTGGCTAGTGGATGCAGGCCAAATTGTAATGGAGGCTGGCCAACCCATTTGCATTATTGTCATAGCATCCCTCCAAAAAAAATTCATGAAAAATCTAGTTACCATCAAAAGTTCAGGCGTTATTTTGTTCCAAGAAGGATAGATATCACCCCAAAGGCCAGCAATTAGAAGACTCAGTGCACAACCTGAAATATTGATGAATTGATCATTATATTCTAGGATGAATAAAGTCTGGTGTCATTTTAATTAAGATGAAAACTAGGTTAAAAATTGAATCACTTAATTTTTATCATTTGGACTAAAAGATAATTAAGGCTCTCTTGCATCAAGAATTTATACCTGCTGACATCACATATCCAGGAATCCTCCTCAGAAACTTGGTATTTGTGTAGAATGAGACATATCCTTGCCTTTTGTGCTGGGCACACAAGTGATGGACAGTCCTGAATCATGATTTTATAAAATAGTATTCATTGCATCATGGGATATGTGGTGTGGTTGGTAGGTATTGAATCTTCTATATAAATGCCTTTTCAATCATGGTAACATGATTGAACTTAAGAACATAAGAACTTATCTATTCTTTAACTCACCTGTCAAGGATTGCTGTTAGAAGCCAGCAGAAACTTTGAAGAACCAACAGAAAGTGAAATGACATGAAATGGGCAGACTGGATAGGGGTTATATCAATATGAATTCCAATTATCCCCAGAAGAACAAGAAAACTGACTGAAGTCTGGCAAATCTGAAAAATGCTTGTGAATGGGTTCTAGAAATAGGATCTTTTTAATTGCTTCATACTCAACAATTGTGAATAGATGATAGTTATTGCTGGCATGCCTAAGGTCACAGAGACAACTCACCATAACAAATAGAATGAATAAGGAAGCCACATAACTGTTTAGCTTCCTAAATTCTTTTCCTTTGCCAATCAATGACAAGTCCATGCCAGATGATTCAATGTGTGATTCTTGAAGATCATCATTTTCGACCAAAATATCTTCCATTTTAAGATACTTATCCAAAAGGCATGGCTGATGGGAATGATAACATAAATTTCAACATATTTGAATTAAAAAGAAATCTTACTTCTAGACACCAATCTGCAAGACAGTATTTAAATCATCTTTAATGTGATCCTTCATGATATCAAGTGAATGAGATGAGTGAAACTCAATGATGATATAATGAATGATATGAATCTAACAAATTCACACAACCACACAAATCTACAGACAGATTCAGAATTTAAGATTCAATCTTAATGATCTCCATGTGAATGTTAATCATCTTCAGTCAGTTAATATAATATGTGTTCTGTTGTAAATTTGAATCATAAAAAACTTTCTTCTGACATCAATGGGGCTGGCAAGTATTGGAGACCCGAAAATGCTGCAAATTTGAGACCTCTTATACTCAGTATCCTTCAATATGGAGTTTTCAGCCAATGTCTCCAAAACAGATACAGGGGATTCCACACCCATTGTAAATAAACTATGTTTCAAACATGATTTGATGTCAAGCAAAGAAACCCAAGTAATTCAAGATACTAAAAACTGGGTGAGGGTATGAGGTCAAGATTCAAAATAAACTATACCTTGAGACTTGACATCATACCCTCACCCAGGTTTTTAAGCATAACTTTCGTTCAGAATTGGATTGGACCATATACTAAAAATATTATGTAAAGATAAAGATAAACTTGATTTAGCAATCAAGACCCCCATAGTGAAACACTAAAATGCAATGATGGATTCAAATCAGATCTACTTTTCACCACTGATTTACTGCCAGTTTCGAAAATACAACAAACGAAAATGATTATATTATCTGTTGTCTTCAGAAAACTCCATTTGCTTTGGTGACAAGCACCTTCCTCAAATTTGATTGTAATTAGTAGTGCTGAAAATCTAAAACTTGCTCTAACCAGATCTCTACTTTTATGCGCGAGCGCCGCGCCTTGCTAGTTCCGCGACGACACCCTTGGTTAGGCGCGCTTCCTCAGTATGTCCTGTAGGGAAGCGCCGCGCGCGTACACACACCTATGCGGGCTCAGGAAAGGGAAGCTTACCACATGTTACGTGTCCCTGTTTGTTTGCGCTCGCGCGCAATTTTCGTAGCCTATTCTCTGAAGAGGCGCGCTTGCGCGCGCAAAATAATGCTCCGTAAAATGGAATTATAACCCCTGGTTAGGGAAAGTGGAAACGCGCCGCGCGCTTCCTTGAGGAAGCGATCGCGATCCGCGCAACACAAACAGGGATATAAGTGTTTAGTTGCTTTAACCAGATCCCTAGTTTAACGCGCGCGCCGCGCCTTGCTCCGAACCAGGACACCCCTGGTTAGGGGAAGTGTTTAGCAACGCTTTCTCACAAGCGCTCGCGCTTACAGACACACCTATGCGGGCTTAGGAAGACAACGTCCAACAATGAATTATGCAGCGCGCGCGAGGGGGACAGGGAAACATCATACGAATAACTTTGCAAAGCAATTTTGTGAAGGCAAACGCGCGCGCACGTGCAGATAACCCTGACAACGGTCTTGATTAATGTGGTGATGAAGAATCACGATCTCGATTTGTAAAAGTGAACCCAAATCTACCGAAATGGAAGCAACAGTCACTCTGGTGATCGCATCATGCGATCACCAGAGTGATCGCATGACCTGTTATTTTAATGGGCTTATTCGTCAACCTGGTCCGATTGTTAACAAGCTACGTCTCGTAGCTGGAGGATGAAGATCTTAGATCACCGAGCTCCAGTATCAGGGAAACAGTAAACTAAAGAGAGATGAATCAGTTTGTTACCAAAAGGCTGACGCTCATGATGGTGCTGAGCTAGTTGGAAAGGATTCTGAGTCCCTAGTTTTCTAGGGGCCACAGTGGGGAGCACTGATAAGCCTCTTTTTGCCAGCCTCTGGTTTCCCAGAGGTCCCACAGCCGCGCGAATCTGGGTCAGCTTATGATTCAGGAGTGCGGTCAACTCCGTATATTTCTAATTTTGATGAAGTACCCAAATCTTCAATGCCATCCCAAAACATGAGCTTTTTGAGCTGCATCGAGAAAGTATCTCAAATTCTGGTTATTGATAAACAAGAGAAAAACGAGGGATATTGTAATAAACAATTGATTAAATCTGATTATTTAAATAACCCTGGCGTAACACCAATGATTATTCACGAGTCGCATACGAAATAAAGGCGGTTATCAAAGTCAGTGATTCACCGATTATTCTATCAAACCAATACCATGAAAATAGCAATCAATAGCCGATACTTCGCATGCAACGCTTGCTTTCTCTTTCACATGTGGTAAGAACGGATCTCATTACGATTGGATTCTAGTGTTAAAAATAGTCCATAGTGGGATACGATAGATATGAACACATTTGAGATTTTATCATCAAGAACTATGTTTTGAGTGCACAACTTGAAAAGTGTATACAAAAACACAGAATATATTGGATGGAGAACTTCTTGAATCTTTAAATAATCCGCAAAATACTCATTTTTTTCAAGCCATTTTTTCAAGAATTTCAAATATTTTTAATAGTTTTAAGATCACATAAAATCTCGATGTTTAATGACCTCTTCTGTAAGTGTAAGTCTTAACTTAAAACAGAACTCACTGATCACGCAATATAAAAAGGCAAATCTACAACCCGATCATCGTATCTATTAAAAGCAGGGGGAGGGAGGATTTTCACAAATAGAAAACGTGTTTTATATTTCCATCTCAGTTTTGATCAATTGCGTTGTTATCAGCACAGTGTGTCATTCTAGCTAAGTTAAATTTAATAAAAATTCCACGCTCAAATTTAAAACATTGCACGTTATTAAGCGCCATATGTTTTAGCTATCAATTCCGGGGACGCATAGAGTCGCATTGTCAATGCGACATGATAAAGATCGAGAAATGAGAATCATTCTGAAATTTCCAAGTAGCGCACATCGTGTACGCACGTGCAAATCACTATAAGTATAACACGTACGTACAAGTAACACTCGTGTGGAAAGTTCAGGATCATTCTTTGATGTCGCAACACCTCTGTAATATAGGCAGTTGACAGCATCAATCGATCACTAGTTTGAATATATAAATCAAATAGCCATTCTTCGAGATATAAACGGTAATTCTTCCGTGTCTTAAATTTTAGGCGTAGTACAACAAACAGGGCATCAATTGGGCAGCAGTATCAACAGCGTAAAACGAGCTCAAAGGTCGAGTTTCATACCTCATTTACGGAAAATTGGCGGTGAAAATGACCCATATAAATCATGAACCCTAATAAAAGCCGTTATGTTTTTGAACCGTAATATATTGAAGGTCAATATTAACTCCGCAAACTTTCCGCGACTGAGGAATACAAAATATGCATATATACTGCCTTAACATCACTACAAAAATAACATATATATAGTATTAAAAATCACCGCCGTTATATATTGATATTCTGAAAAAAGAGAAAAATCGCAGCTTTTACCCCCCAAAATATGTTCCAAAATATAAGAGCTTAATAATATTATTCGTGTTACCACGTGCAAACTCTTTTAGCCGCACAAAAAATGGGTGGTTTAGTACGTCACCAATTTTCATCAATGACACAGCTCGCAAACACCCATTTGCCGTGGCGACCTTAACGGTGACAGTTCGAACTGCAGTTTGCACGTCTATTATGTGCACGGCTTATATTTGCGCGGCATACAGACATGCTTTTCATGTCTATACGCCGCGCAAACTTAAACCGCGCACACAAACGCCGCGCAAAGTGCAGTTCAAACTGCCCCGCGTAAGATGTAGTAATAATTGGTTACTTGTATCGAGTTCGTCATGTTACATTAATTAAAATTCGTAAATGATATATTATATATGAAGTAATTAAAAATTATATTTCAAACTTTCGTCATAAGCTAAAAATGGGCACCATCGCTCGCTGTCGAGCGCGTAGCATCAATTCTACAACCGCACATACACCTACACAAGGTATGGCAAATATACGCGTAGGTTTTCTTCACATTTTTTCTTCAAAAAAGAGGGAAATACAAGACAAAATAAATCGAGTGTTTTACGAACTATCTGATTAGTTAAATTGTATAATATGCTGTATACAACGTTGATCATGCATTAGTTTTCGACAGCAAAACATATTTCTGATCCTATATGGTAGTTATATAGTGAGAGAGTTGTCTAAAACGTTGTGTGTATTTTTATCCTATATATTTCTCCAGCCGACGACTTTCTCGCATTCATCGCATTTGTATATATCACTCGCACGCTTCTGATACCCTTTAAAATACAACAATTAAATCACCATGAAACCAGCAGCATAATACAAAAGAGCGTAAGTGTGCAAGTCACAGCTTCAAACAGAATGATGTGCACGTGCAATGCGTGCGCCGCGCACCTCCCTCTGATAATATTCGCTTGAAAAGAGCTGGGATATAGGATAAAACATGAGAGTTTCTCAACACGGGATCACACGTGACCAGCCACGTGCTGCGCGCGCGGTCACGAGACACACGCGCGCGTCTCCATGGTATCAGACGCGCGTGCACGTGTGTGTGGGTGTGAAGTCGCGCTATTTGGAGGAAGTCTAGGATGGACGTTAGACGCTGCCTTTCCCATTGCCCTTCAAACGTTCTGCTATCAATTTAGACGCCAGGTTAGCCATGATGCCCTCGAAGATGCGCGGCGACACGTTCGTCGCCACAATCTGCAGCAGGACCCGACCACTCGTGCCAACGTTGAAAAACATGTGTTTATAGTCTGAAATGGGTGAAAGGTGGATAAGGAGGTTGCAGGGTTGGGGATTGATTTCGGAATATTTGGGATTTACGATGTCAATTCATTTAGAAGACTCATCTTGAGAATAATTAACAATATTATAGATTGATAATTATGACAAATTGAGTAAGTTAACTTACGGAGTTCGTCTTTAAGGAAGGCAGTGGCTAGCAGCTTCTTGTAAGATCCCAGCACAAAGATAAGCTTGGTCAGGGCGAATAGGACAGACAGACAGTTGCAGGCTATGCAGAAAATAATGGCGAACCTGTGAGAAAAACGACAGTGTGAATTTGTGCACAAAATCATTGCGTTTTGTGAATGTAAGCGTTTCACGCGTTACTAAGCCCTTCATAATTGCCTGACCAATCAATTTTATATTAAAAATCCTAATATTTAGAAGTTTTATCAAAGACTGATTTCTCACCATTACAAAAAATGTCGGCTAACCGAACCGAAACCAAAATACCGGTTAAACGGGTGTGTTTAGCCGACCGAAACCGAAGCCGGATTAGAAATGGTAACCATTCAGTTTGCTACCCACCATAAGATTAGGAAGAGATACTGGTTGATGACATTGGGTGCTAAGACGCACATTCCCTGTTCCTCCTCAATACCTGAGGAAGATGGCAGGGTCAGACACGTGAATATATTGATCGAACGAGGAGTATATTTGTGACCGAGGCCAAAGCCCAGTTCTTGGCTGACCCCTGACCGTGCAATGACTTTTCTCGGTAAAAAGGTAATCTTCAGCCGAGGCCGAGACTTCGGTTGATCATTGAACGTCCAACAGCCGCCAACATGGCTTTGTTGTTGTTTACATTAAATATTTAACATACACAACAAAACATTTACATGTCATCAACAGAGTATTTAATCCACGACGATAATGTCACTCTGAACCACGCAGATTAAATCACATAAAAATTATATATTTTAACATATTCGAAAACATTATTTTTATGAGATTCCTGCGTGAATCACAGATGATTTGTTTACAAATTCCTTACCTGAGGGGCCCCATCGTTTGATTTCGCAAGCAACCATCTTGGGGAATAGCCTGTCCTTGACCAGCGTCGTCTCATTGTCCGTGTCGGGGAGAGTGTGGGCCCACTCGCTCCCGTACGAAATGAAGGAACCAATCTCAAACATCTCGTCCGTCAGATAAAGTGCCAGGATGCTGCAATGGATAGGGGTTAGGAGGGACCAAATGGAGGGACCAACATTTGCATAACGGCCTCGTTTATATTCAGGGTTGCTTAAGTTACCCACTAACTACTAAAGTACTGGTACTAGGTAGTGGCTCAATTCCATCAGAATCTAAGGATTTAAGAGTTGCAATTTCTGTCTCAAAACAGATGGTTTGGGAGTCTGTCAGCGACTGCCGGGATCGATTGAGGCTCCTTCGCGGGTAGAAGAGAGTGGAACCCCAGGAATATAACGTTTGTTTGGACATATTTAGCATAATTACATATTATACCAGGCGCATATATGTAATATATTTTATGCTGTATAATATGGGGTGTCCCAGGGTGATCGTATTAGAAGAATCCGTGAAAACATTTCAGGGTGATGGGGCTATTTAATCTGATTGCACGAGACCACATCCACTCAGGCTGGGCACAGATCGAGGACAACTAAGATAGACTGTTGAGAACGATGTCATTATCAGACTTTAGAATGCTGAATCGATGACGAAAGCAGGATTTATGTTTCGCAAATGGCGCACCAAGGACTCCATGCCTGATTGAATTAGGGAGTTTCTTCTGCTCAATGACTCAAACTCTCAGGGATTGCTTGGGAATATATATGAGTTGAATATATGCAATGGGGTATTCAGCATATATCATATTCCTAAGAACACCATGACGTGAGGGCACATTTTCAAATCTAAAAGATTCTCGGCTACAAATTCTCGGCTGTTCTCAGGAAATTTACTCAAGGGCAACGATTTCCGTATTAGAATTCCAAGAAAGTTGCCCACACTTCCTTTTTCCTTTATATCGGAGAATTTACTTGGAGCTTTACCAGAAGTAAAGGAGAGTAAACTTAGCCGGGTCCTACCGATATATAAATAACTTCCAGGTCAACTGGAACGGAAATTCCTAGGCTAGCTGGGTCAACTTATAATAGCTGATTCTTTTTAGCTCTAAAGCTTTAAAGTCCAAGCTAAGCTGACCTAAATAACGAAATTTGTAACCAATTTCTAACCTGACAATAAGATAGAGGACTTTGACGAGCATTACGATGAAGAAAAGTCGGTGCTTCTCTGTCAACACGGCAAAGATAGTGTTTTCGTTCATGAAAACGTTAAGTTTGTAGAATAGCCACATGCTAGCTTTCTCGGCTAGAGCTATCTGCTCACCTGAAAACGTAGGGGAAGTTAGGTTACGTAGAGATGGAAGTTAGGTTACGGAGATGGAAGTTAGGTTAAAAAAGGGAAATGTTAGGTTAAAGGCCTAAATGAGAGGACTTCATATCAATCCGGTTTCTTGCTTTGATACTCAACATATCAAATCTTGCAGTGAGGAGCAGGGTGCCGCAGAAAATTTAGATAAAACTTCGTTAACTTTTTCTTTATACTTAGACCGTCACGTCTAAAAATACACATAACTAGATTAGCTAAGACATGGCCCATGGTTCTGTTGTCTATACAGGCAGATATCTGAGGTTAAACAGGTCGTTCTCACAATGTGTCGTGCGTAGACACTCACGGAATACAAAAGTCGAGGGAGGATCATATATTATAGGCAGACCTAAGAATGACATCATTATCATAGCTTGAAATTAGGAATTGATGCGCTGCAATACGTTGAAACTCATGTTTTTTGCGCAGGTTCGCGTGATACAAACACAAGGTTTTAGTGAGTCTGCTTACTTTAAACACGGTCGCTCTGTAAGCTTTGACCCAGTTTAACGTTTATCATATTGACTTCCATGGGAAACAGTCTCGGAAGAAATACCTTATACCTACCGAGAATTCTGACGAAATTTTAAAATCTGCCGCACGGAAAATTACAGCGAATTTTGGTAGTTATAATGAAAGATTTATGTGCAATGGATTCAGTGATTTCTTAGAAGTTGAATAGAGAATTGTGAACCATAGAATTCATTCCAGCAAAATTACGAATTTGGAATCAGGAAATATTTGAAAATTTGACAGAATTTTATCTCTTCGGCGTTGACCAACTTTTTAAGATAAAATTTAACATGGTTACCAACGCCTAACAGTCTCATGTTAAAACATAACAAATTCTATTTAACTCAACACGTTAATTCAATTCTGAGAAAATTGACAAGAATTAAAAATGCGACGCATAGAATATTACACATGAAGTGAAAAAACAGACGTGTGAAGTCTCTGAGGTCTGAATTGGTATGTGAATTTAGACGTTATAGCATTCTTCATGAGTCGAACCCATGAATTTTTCACCCCCGCCCCCTTTCAAAAACCTCCCTCCTCGAATTTTGAATCCATACATTGGCCCTGTTTAATTTTCCATGGTTACAATTCGAAGATAACACGACTTTGATTAGGACTTCTGATTTACTGGCGTATGATTTGTAAAATTACACTAATTCATGACCGAATTATTTTCCAGACGTTATCTCATAATCACAAATTAGACGTTATTGTATGGTTACGCATCATAAATATATATGATTTCGTTGTCTAAAATTGCCATGAATTTAAAAAATAATTGACATATAAGCTCATAGAAGTGTCGAAAGTAAGGAAGTTGTTTTGTATATTCGCAGAAATATCCAATTTGGGTGAAAAATTGGAAATCAAGGAAAAAAGTGTTCGGCAAGGAGTAAAAAAGGAGAAGTAAAAAGCGGAAATTAAAATCAACAGCTCCACAGAGTGGATCGTAATTTCCGCTTTTAACGTTTCCACGCGTGCAATATTTTCGTTGATCTGTCATCTGAAATCTGAATGAATAATTATCTTCCGGCAATTTACCTTCGTCCCCGATAGGATTGTGAAGCATCTGAATTACTGGTTTGAGGTCCCCGACACCAAAGTGCTTGTAGATTAGGTAGGGGAAGAAGAAGGCAGCGGCCGCCAGCCAGAAGTAGAATGGAATCCACTGGTACCACAAGTGGTAGATCCTGGAACGGACGGAATTATTCACTTTACTTAAAACGTTTTATTTACTTTAAACTTGAATAATTTACCTCAAACTTTACAACACTACTTAATTTGAGGATGTGAGGGCGATAGTATATTCGGTTTCTATCTAGGGCAGGGAGTGCTCAAAACGTTTAAGTCCAGTATCCTTTCAAGTTTAAGTCCGGTGCCGTTTCTTATTATTACTATCTCGAAAAATGCTTGGAGTCATTTCGTCTAAAATGATAGGCTCTCCAAAACCGAGACGGTTGTCGTAGTAACCCCCTGCTGATTTGGTGACGTCAGTCCATTTCTTTCGGTTGGAACTAACGTAACTAAACCTCACGCATTCCGAAACAACGTTATTCTAACTTGGAATTACTAGAATTGACCAATTTCCTAATTTCTACAAATCGTCCACGTGAACTCACGTGCTGAAATGTAGCACCCAGATCTAATTCTTCGTGCATTAGTCGTATTTGAACCCATTTCAATGTTATCAAGTCGAAAATCGTGTGTAAATATCAATTTATTTAAATCACCTAATTTCTACAAAACGTCCACGTGAACTCACGTGATTCACTATTTCATCGTATATTTCCCACATTTAGTAACTGCAAGACATGAAGAAACCATTATTAGTTCGTCATCATAACACAGAATAAGGCTAAAGTACAATTTTTCATCATTAACGTAATTTCAACCATTTTGCGGCTCAATTTTTAGAGGCTTCGCATGACAACATATTTCGACCGATCACCTTGAAACTCGTTTTATAGCTAAATCTCGAGGTCTAAAAGCAAAATATCGAAGTAAAACATATTCTGATGAAAACTCTCTCAGTTAGAGATGTTCAAAGTAGCGCAAAATAGCATTTTATCGCAAAATACGCTATTTTAGTGGTTTTACGCGATTTTGATGACATCATCACAGCACCCAAATAGGCTCGAACCATCTTCCCATATAGCCTATAAGAAATTCCGCCTTAGTACAACATACTTTGGCCGATCTCATCTCAAGATAAGTCGTAGTTCTTGACATCTCACTCATTAAAGTTTTGTCCTAAAATTTCGACATCGATTTTTCACCGCACCTTAGAAAATCGCGTATATCTCGATGAAAAATCGAGATAGCCCAATGATCAGTATGATTTTCTGAAAGCTCTTTAAATTTCCAACCAACGATTTTTCAAAATTTTTGAGCTATCTCCATTCCTTCTTGGTGAAAATGCACTCGAAAACGACCTATTTTCGCTAAAAAAGCAGTAAAATTTCGCTAAGTTGATGACGTCATAATGACGTCATAATGACGTCACCAGAACTTCTTTTATAGCCTAATGCAATTCCCCATCTTAGATCTACAAAACGTGACCTCGATCATGTCTCTACCATTTGTAGAACTTGAGATCTCATCGATTTAAATTGGGTCACAAATTATCTTATTATATATATATAAACTCCTGTGACACTGAATTCTCTCATATATAGCCCTGGCCAGTTACGTTACTGTAGCGTGCGATTTAAGTATACGCGTATCTATAAGAACGGTTGTTCTAGACCTAAAATTTTACGACGAATCGTTCTAGATAGGTCCTGACTCTCTATTTCTTTTTATTTTTCTGATATGCAGGGGGTTACCGCCCTGGCCAGGGCGGGAATATTTCGGCACAACCCCTTTCACAGAACTTGTTTTCACGAGACTTGAAAATCAATATTCACCTCTTGGTTCCGGACCACCAAAGCCTTTCACGCTATAGCACCAAGCCACGTTCACAGTCGTGTACTTTGCCATTAAACAGAAGACAGACTTAATTGGGAGGGCGTGTATTCTGATAGGCCGCGTGACGTATAATTGGTCCTTGAGTAGAGTGAGAAGCAGATAAAGTCATTTGGATATGGCCACTGCTGGAGCTTCAAAGCTTATGTTTAGAAGCTGTCCACTAATAAAATCGGAGGCGTGTTATAGCTTACCCATAAGATCCCAAAATCGTCGTGACATTGACCAATCAGCGCACGAGTTTACAGTCAACTCGCGTGCTGATTGGTCAATGTCAAATGGGATTGTGGGTAAACTAAGTCAACGCCAGACCGATAATAAGCGAGATATAGTTTTATGATTCCTACTGCTTCAAAGAATCCTACAGTTATTTGCTCCTCCACTTCGAAGTTATTTGGATAGAGTTGATGATAAAACTATGTACATCATCATAGGATATGTTTGACCATTGGTATAAATTCAACGATATAGATATGATGATGACAGTTGCCGGGCAATATATACTCAGCAGTAAACACCTGGACTTAACAAGGCTAATTTTCTCCTGGGTTCAGTCCAAAATACCTTCACGGCCACTGGAATTCTAATCGCACTTTGTTCAAGGTTTGTAGATTTACTAGTACAAATTCCAAGGGTACAAAAATTTCAGCTTTAACATTTTCTGCATTCTGATATCCAAAGATTTGACTTGGCCTTGTCACTGGCATTCGTATTAACTCACTCTCACAGAATTTAGGACAAGGAGTCTATTAAATGAAAACCATTTAACACATGGAGCGTGAAAAGGACAGTAGTCAGTAACCATGACAACAAGACACGTGACAGAGCAGAACCACTCCCCCTTGAAGGGATAAACCACTCACTCAGATGGTCATCACGTGACATACCACGTGACACTCAGAGGGTGAATCACGGGATATATCACGTGACAGGAGCAACCAATCAGAGAAAGGACACAGGACAACCAATTAAAACCAAGTCACGTGTTACAAACCAATATATGGCGCGCAGGAGTGCAATGGAAAAGGGTAATCGGATTGATATCAGCTTTGCAAGGGCTGAATTAGCACGATAATTGCCACCTACTGCAGTTGCCCTGGACTCGAGCGTTCAATGCTCGAATACAAAAAATAGGCGGATTGATTTCAGCAATTTATCATTTCAAAACATGATAACGACTTCACTGTTAACCGCCTATTTTTCGGGAATATGGCCCTATATCATTTGCCACCTGTGGAGCAGGACTCGCTCATCAAAGTACATTGTACAAGGGGTAATTAATTCTAATTAGTGGGGGTATTGGAGTGTTTGATTTGTAATTAAACCGCCAAAGTGATCTGGGAAAGGGGACGGCTGCTGGAGCATCCTAACTATATACGATAGGTGATGACTGATTGATTAGGAGAAGACCTGGATCTTGATTACACACATCTAATGTTCTGAAGGGATCGTGGTAGCAGAACACATCGATTGAGGATTACAAATATTTCCAGGAGTTAAAATTATTTATCTAATCAGAAATAGGACGAGTGGAGCGGTTACGAACATCTTCTATTTTAACAATTAAAACGTCGTGTTCTTCTTACAATTTAAGATGTCCGTAACCACTCTACACGTCCTATTTCTGATTAAATTGACGAAAAAATCCCTATTCTACACACCAAATAATTAACATTTTTTGCATATAACTAATTGGAGGTAATTAACTAGATAATAACTTACCTGGTGGGTGGCATAACATCCTCGGGGTCGGGACACGACACTTTGCCGCCGTTATACAGATCCCTTTCCACACAGGCAGGGATTTCCTCAGGGATGAGACCTGGGCAGAGAGAAGGGGGTCGTGAGAAGATGGGAGAAGGGATGTGGGGAGATAGGAGGGGGATTAGGAGGGGAAAGAAGAGAAATGGGGAAATGTTTGGGGTTAGACTCCCTGGTATAGAGGATCTTGGGTCTCTGCGTATGGGGAAGGAGGCGAGGAATGAACAGTATTTATTTGATGAAAACATTGCTGTGGCGAGAAGGGGTGGGGGAGAGGGGGAGGAGCATTCGTTTAGGGAATGGGAGATAGGCAGGTGACAGGAATGTAAAAATCTTCAATAAATGGGGATTATAAAATGAAATGTTGTAAATTATCAATGGTAGCTTTAAAAAGAAATGCATTCCATGATCCAAAAGTTTTGAGTTAGCAGGTAAACTAATCAGAGAGTTCAAGTTAAAGTTTCACTAGGTTAGCAAGTTAAGTGCAGATGTAGCTTAAAACTTATCTAAAATGAAAGATGTAATAGTTTTCATCGTTGGAGAATGGAGAAAACTAGGGGGAAATTCCAAGGAAGGGAATTTTCAGTATTTAGACTTATAGATAAGGAAAATCAAAACCAAACTCATCAGAATATCATTCAAAATAGAATAAGATAAAATTGCAATAGCATTAACTTTTAATTTTTACTTCTTGATAGCATTAATTAAAAGTTGAATTGTTGAATTTCTAAATTTGAGATAGAATTAGCAGCTCCAGCAAGAACACTGTCAAATTTGTCGATAATTTCCTGGTTTAAGCAAAGCTTGTAAGTAATAGCTATCTACGCTAAAAGTAGTAGCTTAGATTGTAATTTCATTTCAATTGAGAATATATTCACGATTCAAGCCCAGAAAAAGAAGCAACCGGTAATAGCTGTAAGTTTTGACAAAAGCCAACAGGAGTAGCCACCAAAGAGCCGTCGTAGCCACCAAATATGGAAAAGCCATTGTCAAAAAGCTACAATGTAAAGTTAGTTTTCAACGCAGCAAAAAGTTGTCGAGAAAGACTCGAAAAACTCCAAAAGCATCCTAAATTTTTCATATCGTCACCTTCAAATCAAAAGGTGATAACTTGAAAAGTATAGTTTTGAGATAATCGAAAAAAACTGATTTTCTTCAAAACTAATGGTCAAATTTTCTCAAGTTTTGGTTTCCTAAATAGTATGAAATAATGTAGTATGATCAGATAATGTTTTCACTCCTCCCGATGTCCACCTAATTAATTACAATTAATTAATTACCTGAAAAATTGACAGTTATCACCTTTGGTCGAAACTTTAATTTACAAAAATAATTTGAAGAGGTGATATCTCTAATTATAACCTTTTGAATTACTTTTTCTCCTACTAAAAACAGCAGTATTATCATAAATTACATTGAGTTATCACCTTATTGCCTTAAATTCCATTTCAAGATATCAAAATGTTCTTGAATTATTTCAAAACTGATATTTGAAGACCATCCTTTTTATTCTCTTCGGTTCTTATTTTATTTTCAAAAAACAATAAAATTATAAAGTTTCATGAAATTTAATGACATCATTACGAAATTTCACGATTTTTAGCGCCTCTGTAGTGATTTTAATAAGGAAACAAAATCAAGCTCTATTATCATTTAGCCTCTTTTATGATACTGTTCACAACTATTTTGCACCTAAAAGTTTAAGTTTCAAATCAAATTGTGGCTGCTATCTAGCTATTTGTGTGAGTTCATCAAACTACTTTTCAGTAGTACTATGTACCATACTAGCATAAAGCATTGACATGTCTGCTTAAAATTGCAAACTATTCAGAAAGTATGGAAGAAACACTAAACACCATTTAAATCAACAATATCATCATGTCTTGAGCAAACTCCGTGCTTCATTGAGGATTAACACAGTCCTTTTATCAGTCACAAAAATACCACTTTACAATTTACATCTACCAGTTTTACTCATTACTTTGTTTTTTTGTGAAGAATGGCCAGAAATTAAGACAATTTTTATTTAACAAACTGACAACCATAGGCATAAAATCGTATGTTTTCGGTCAGATATGTGGTTCTTATCATGGTTAATAAATGACCTGTATACCATCCAATGGTGTCAATTAGATTTTGGCCGAAGTTGGCCCCGTTGTTAGATTTTTGATTAATGCAAAGTCTATTAATATTTTACATTTTTGTGATACATGATGATGAAGAAATTCCAAAATGATCTCGACTTGATTACTGGAAATACTATTGCTCCTCATCAAATCCACGCTTTATGATACCACTGTGGTCATCTTATTATTACAACCTATATGCCATTCCAATTGATTAAATCAGAAAAAGAATCCTCCAAATCAGCTAATCATCCATTCATCCTAGAAATGAAATCGTTGCTTCTTGAATTTCCTATTAGTAATTTCCTAACTTGCAGATTCCAAATAAGGCAAAAAATATTTGAGTAATAGAGGTTAGAGCAATAGTACCCTAATCATCAATCACTACATTGTTCACAGGTACTCAATTTTAAAACAGATGGGTGACACAATAATGGAAATAATTTGGGAATTGCATAACTATGTCATACACCAATTTGTCAAAAAATGAACTGTTGGCACTGAAAAGTAATGTTTCACCTCGATACTTCTGTATATTATTGCTGGTCAATGCTCACGAAAGCATGTCAATAAAAACTTCCATATACTGTTAGTACCTACTATGAAATTACTATCATAGGTATTTTAGATTTCCTAGACTCTTTGATACAACAGAGGCCCATTATAGTACTTAATAAAACATTCTTACAATTTCTTATTTCTCAAATTGAGAACCCTAAATATGTGAAAAATTTCTTTCAAACTTGGTTATAACTCAAGTTATAACCTGAAAATTAATAGAAAAAAGCAAACAATCTTTCAAAATAGGGTTATAACTGGAGTTATAACTTTTTTCGGAATTTTGGACTGTTTTATTTTTTTACCAAAAGGTGATATGTTGAGTTATAGCCCTAGAAAATTTATTTTATTATTTCAAATTATTTTAGGAGGTAATAACTCGGGTTATAACTTTTTGGCAAAACTTTCTAAAAACTTTTGTTGCTGATTTTGCTCAAATCACTTCAAAATTTCACTCACGGGTGCGCAATGAGATTCTGAATCACTTGGTAAGGTTTTTTTGAAAAGGTGATAACTCGAGTTATCACCTTTTGATTTGAAGGTGACGATATGCTTTTAGAGCTTTCGAGACTTTTCATATCAACTTTCTAAAAGAGTTCACCTTGGTTGGTACAAATGGCACACGTTACACTCATGTAAGTAGGCTGTAACAAACACGAAACTAGCAGAAGTAACAAGGCCAGAGGAACACCACTTATAGCAAAAGCACAGTACCAGGTTGTTTCACCACCAAAACGCGTTCCTTATGCACTCCATGGCTCTAAAGTGCTTGGAGGGAATTAGGAGTTATTTCAAGACCTTCCATCCAAATCAAAAAGATGCTTCATGTCTAATCAGGCTTTCGCCTGCCTTAATGGCATGTTTCGGGGAAAACTGGCCACGAACCCAAAGCAAATTTGAGTTTCTACCCTTCCTGAGTTCCTATTTTGTTTATTTTCTGGGCTAGGCGGCGATATGTTCAATAATTTGTTTTTTAATCTTCGATTGAATTTTCTATTATGTGTAACAACCCATAACTTTTGTTTTCTTACAATTTTTGTTCAAGACTGCAAAACTGGAATTTGCTAATGAAATCTGTTTATTGTGTCTAATAAGAATTTTTTGACAAATTATTCATTTTGACAAAAATTTGGGAAATTTTTGACAAATTATTTACAGAATTTCGACAAGAATTTTGGACAAATCACTCATTTTCTCTACCTGGGTAAGGAACATTGACCAGCAGGTGATCATAGCCCTCTGCAATCGTATACAAGCCCTGGGTCCAGCAATAGTCCTCGCTAAAGGAGCCCGCGTATTTGGTGAAACCATCGCATGATATAATACCTGGAGAAGTAGAGAGGGTCAGCAGCGTTAAGATCAGCGCATGACAGGGCGCGGGGATGAGAGGGGAGGGAGGGCAGGGAGATATATCCGGAGGGATGTTTGAGTTATAACAGGGACATTTCGAACTCATACGTGCGCAGCTTTTACAAGCGCTGCTTCATCATGCGCGGCTCACTGCTTTTAAGCCGTGCACGATTACGCAGCGCATGAAAAAGCTGCACACGTAAGAGTTCGACATGTCACCGTAACCTCTATCCGGATATACAAACTCCAGGAGGACCTTTCCCGTTTCCGAAACAGACTTAATTCAAAATTGTAGTGTAAATTTACAATTAAATTTTCACTTTAAGTCAGTTTTTTGACTTAAGTTCTGTTTCGGAGTGGACCTCCATGCCCTGTTTCCTCCCCCTCTCATCTCACCACGCCCTGTAGAAGAGATAAAAACAACTCCCTTACCTGGGTAGGGCACGTGATAGGTCAAGTGGTCATAGCCCTCTCTCACCGTGTAAATCCCTTGCGTCCAACAGTAATCCTCCGCAAACGCGGAGGAGAACTTGTCAAAACCATCGCACGCGATTATAGCTGCGATAGGGTTAGGGTGCAGTGCGATAAGTGGGGTTATAGCTGCGATAGGGTTAGGTGCAGTGCGATCAGTGTAGTTACAGTGTGATTAGTACAGTGCGATTAGTGTGGTTATTACACCATCGCACGCGATTATAGCTGGGGTAGGGTTATGGTACAGTGCGATAAGATTAAGTGCGTTTATACTGCCGTGATCTGGAAAAAGGAAGTAACTGCAAATTTTGAAGTTTTGGAGATATGGGTACCAAAATTTTCAGCTCGTTGAGCTCTACAAGATGAGCTAGGTCATTGGAATGAGAAATGCTCCTGAAAAAACTCGAAAAGAAGTAACTGCAGTTTTTGAGAACATTTCAGCGATTTTGTGATTTTGTTATCTGGAAGAAGGAAGTATCTCGCAGATACTTCCTTTTTTTCCAGATAAACCTGAAAATTGGGCACTTACTTCCCTTTTGAGACAGTTTTCTCCAGAGTGTTCAAATTATAATTTGTAAAAAGGAAGTATCTTACTGATTATTCATGCCTTATACTTCTTTTTTCTAGGTAATACTCTCATAAAGGCCAGAATTGAAAGGAAGTATCTTACATACTTCCTTTTCAAAATAAACCTTGAAAATGTGTTAGTTACTTCCTCTACTGAACATAGTTTGGTGTGCTGTTTCAAGATAAAAGGAAGTAACTGACAAATGTCCCAGAAAAAGGAAGTAACTGCAGTTTTAGTCGGAATTTCTTTCAAATCATTAGCAATTAACCCATTACTGTGGATGCACTGATTATTGAATAGAAATAAAAATTAGCGAGCGAGAATTTATGATCATTCACCTCTCAGTATATATGAATTTCACCATATCTATCCGAAAATAAATTGTCGATAAAATGTGAAACGCAAAAGTGCGATTATCTCGAAACGAAGTTCATGCTAGTTACTTCCTTTTTCCAAATCACGGCAGTATAGCTGCGATAAGGTTAGGGTACATTGTGATAAGTGTGATAACACGATTACAGCGCGATCTTCAGCGTGATTCATGGTGTGATAACTGAATTGTAGCAGCGAAGGGGTTAGTCGTTAGAAATGGTTATGAATTATCGAATTTAACTAAATATAGATATTTAGAGTACATGAATACATTATAGGGCGTGAGAGAGTATTGAGACAAAATGTATGGATGTATATACATTACTCACCACTTACTCAATTAATTAATTCCAATAACATATTTTAATGTATAGTTTTAGCTGCAAAGTGCAGATACGGAGTAATAAAAGTTTGTTATTAGTAAGTTTCATATAAAAAAGTGAGCCACCCAGAACCGACCGTGTGCTTAAAACGATTGGCGTATTTGAATTGACCCAATTTAACTAAAGATCTACTGAAGTACAAATTGATATTTTAATGAAAAGTAATCTTTGTAATCAATTATTACAATATCAATGATCTAATCAAACCAATTATTTTAATTAGCACCCATTGTTCAAAATCTTTCGTTGGGAAGTATAAGGGGTTTAACGCAGAATTTCACCATATCTATCCGAAAATAAATTGTCGATAAAATGTGAAACGCAAAAGTGCGATTATCTCGAAACGAAGTTCATGCTAGTTACTTCCTTTTTCCAAATCACGGCAGTATAGCTGCGATAAGGTTAGGGTAGAGTGATAAGTGTGATAACACGATTACAGCGTGATCTACAGCTAACAATTTATGATGTGATAACTGATTTGTTGCAGCTCGAGGGGGTTAGTCGTTAGAAGCGGTTATGAATTATTGAGTTTAACTTAATATAGATTTAGAGTACATGAATACATTAGGGCGTGAAAGAGTATTGAGACAAAATGTATGTATGTATATACATTACTCACCACTTACTCAATTAATTAATTCCAATAACATATTTTAGCTGCAAAGTGCAGATATGAAGTAATAAAAGTTTGTTAGTAATTAGTTTTATATGAAAAGTGAGCCACCCGGAACCGACCGTGTGCTAAAAACAACTAACGTAGTTGAATAAACCCAATTTAACTAAAGATCTATTGTAGTACAAATTGATATTTTAATGTAAAGTAATCTTTGCAATCAATTATCAATGATCTAATCAAACCAATTATTTTAATTAGCACCCATTGTTCAAAATCTTTCGTTGGGAAGTATAAGGGGTTTAACGCAGAAACGCACGAACAAACACAAAAACCACACAAAAATAAACGACCAAGTACAAACAAACGCACAAAATAGCTCGCACAAACGCACGCACAAACACACAAACAGACAGACAAACGCACGAACCTCCCGCGTACTGCCGCACCGTTACCACCGTCCCCATGAGCACGCAGAGAACGAACATGAAACTCCTGTTGATTTGATCCCAGCCATCGTCTGAAATGGGGAAAAGGATCAGTGGGAGGGGATTCTAATTTGTAGACAAATAACCAACAAATAAACTACTCTACAAAAAACTAGAAAATTGTATCCAGTAATTTTCAGGATTAATTTGAGAATATGAATGCGACAAAAAGTCAAAATTCGCATATTTGTCCAACAATATTTTTCAGACTCACCGAGAGTGATACCCTTGAAGGGGGTGATTCCCTTGAACCCAGATAGGATGTCAATAACCATGAGGGCGGGTTTTTAGTCTGGTTAGTCTCCTAAACTGGGGTTGTCTTGATCACAAACTTGGCTATTTGAGGGGTATTGGTTAGAGTTTGAGTGGGATTCAGCTCAAAAAAGGGGTTGAAGGGGGTCTAGTTATCTTTATTAGTGAATAGATTAAAATGGTAGACTTAAATCCGGTATGTAATCTTTAGTCAACTCGTTAAGTATAAATGCCATGGATTTTGCGATAAAAACAACATTTCAACTCTTCACTTTGGATCACCCACATAATAATACACCAAAGAATCCATACAAAGAGTATATACAGGGCTCACTGACAACACCATATGTCATCACTCAAAATACACATTTCCAGCGCTTGCAAACTGCAAACACTTGCAAAATGCAAACACTTGCAAAATGCAAACACTTGCAAAATGCAAACGCTTGCAAAATGCAAACACTTGCAAAATGCAAACACTTGCAAACTGCAAACACTTGCAAAATGCAAACACTTGCAAAATGCAAACACTTGCAAAATGCAAACACTTGCAAAATGCAAACACTTGCAAAATGCAAACACTTGCAAGCCCCATTAAAGTAGACGTTAATATTCGAGGAGTGGTTGATGTGACGGAAACTCAACAAGAAACGATATGTCATGTGACGTCATTTTCATGACTTAAAGTGGTGCGTTGATGGGATGTTTTAGTGAAGATATTAGAGTCTCCAGACTCATTGATCTGTGTTTGAAGTGGTACGATGATACTGGAAATATTAGTGTCGCTTTAGACTTGTGACGTCATTTTCATGACTCAAATTGGTACGTTAATGGGAGGTCAGTGGAAATATAATTGGAGTCCCTCTAGACACTCATTGATCTGTATTTGAGAGGGGTGGCACAAACTGCCATCACTCGGTGTTAGAGCTCATGTCGTTAGTCATAATGCAGGTGCAGAGTCTTTAGATTATTAGGAATTATAAGCAGCTGAGATTGATGAAATGATGGCGTCATTATCATGGTTTAAAATGGCGAAATGATGACGTTGAATCGAACTCTTTTCCTCGAAAGTGGAGGTCTAAGACCGTTACCGGTGGGTCCCATAATAGTGATGATGTAATGTTACTAGGAATGTTATTATGAAGGAGACCAAATGAAGGCCAGGTTCAAGGAATATGTGAGGGGCAATACGTTAGAAATTGCACAAGATAAACAATGAAAGTGACGTCATTGAAACAGATGATATAATACTCGAGTATATATCTCAGCTAATTAACACATTGTCTAGGTCAGGTGGTGTGTGTACTGTGTATGTTAGAACTTGAAAAACAATACAGAGAGTGAGTATAAAATAGCGGGAATAAAACAGCGCATTCGATGTCCAAACTATGTTCTTGCAATGTACAGCCACACCGAAGATATTGCATTGAAATCGTGGGATCTCATGACGCGATGTTAGCAGCTGACTACAATCAATATATCTATACCGGATGATTTTACGGGAGTGGTGGGAACGAAAGTCGAAAAGTCCACTAATTCATCACGAAAAAAGAGTTAGAACGCAAGAAATATATAATTGACCAGCCACTAATTCAAGCTCAGATTAAAATTCAAAACATCTAAATTCTTTGAATAGCTCAACCAAGAATGTCCGCCATGGAAGTTTTTGACAGTGGTTGTTATTTAAATTTAGCTCACGAATAGAAGGCATCATTAATCCATCCCTTTGAACTGTGATAATTACGACATTTTAAATTAATTAGTACTCCCGTGCGACATGTTGACGGATTTCAAAGCGTCTGCAATGCTGTTTTTTACGTAGAATTCTGAAAATTAGAAGCATCTTGTAGTCACGAACACCAGTGGAGGGGTCATGTCAAAAACAGAACTTCAGTCATTTATTCGCTAGAGGAGTCTGGTGCCAGGAGGAAACCTGTCGTCAGATTTGAGTGGTGTCAGAGTTGAGTGGTGTCAGGGAGGAGTGGTGTAAGAGTTGAGTGGTGTCAGGGAGGAGTGGTGTCAGAGGGGAGTGGTGTTAAAGTGGAGTGGTGTCAGAGTGGAGTCAGAGTTGAGTGGTGTCAGTGTAGAGTGGTGTCAGGGTAAAGTGGTGTCAGGGTGGAGTGGTGTCGGAGTAAAATGGTGTCAGTGTAGAGTGGTGTCAGAGTAGAGTGGTGTCAGGGTAGATTGGTGTCAGAGTAGAGTGGTGTCAGGGTAGTGGTGTCAGAGTAGAGTGGTGTCAGAGTAGAATAGTGTCAGAGTTGAGTGGTGTCAGAGTAGAGTGGTGTCAGAGTAGAATAGTGTCAGAGTCGAGTGGTGTCAGGGAGGAGTGGTGTCAGAGGGGAGTGGTGTTAAAGTGGAGTGGTGTCAGAGTGGAGTCAGAGTTGAGTGGTGTCAGTGTAGAGTGGTGTCAGGGTAAAGTGGTGTCAGGGTGGAGTGGTGTCGGAGTAAAATGGTGTCAGTGTAGAGTGGTGTCAGAGTAGAGTGGTGTCAGGGTAGATTGGTGTCAGAGTAGAGTGGTGTCAGGGTAGTGGTGTCAGAGTAGAGTGGTGTCAGAGTAGAATAGTGTCAGTGTTGAGTGGTGTCAGAGTAGAGTGGTGTCAGAGTAGAATAGTGTCAGAGTAGAGTGGTGTCAGGGTAGTGGTGTCAGAGTAGAGTGGTGTCAGAGTAGAATAGTGTCAGAGTTGAGTGGTGTCAGAGTAGAGTGGTGTCAGAGTAGAATAGTGTCAGAGTAGAGTGGTGTCAGAGTAGAGTGGTGTCAGAGTAGAATAGTGTCAGAGTCGAGTGGTGTCAGAGTAAAGTGGAGTCACAGTGGAGTAGTGTCTGGTCAGAGTGGTGTCAGAGTAGAGTGGTGTCAGAGTAGAATAGTGTCAGAGTCGAGTGGTGTCAGAGTAAAGTGGAGTCACAGTGGAGTAGTGTCTGGTCAGAGTGGTGTCAGAGTAGAGTGGTGTCAGAGTAGAATAGTGTCAGAGTCGAGTGGTGTCAGAGTAGAGTGGTGTCAGAGTAGAATAGTGTCAGAGTCGAGTGGTGTCAGAGTAAAGTGGAGTCACAGTGGAGTAGTGTCTGGTCAGAGTGGTGTCAGAGTAGAGTGGTGTCAGAGTAGAATAGTGTCAGAGTCGAGTGGTGTCAGAGTAAAGTGGAGTCACAGTGGAGTAGTGTCTGGTCAGAGTGGTGTCAGGGTTGAATGGTGATAGCTCAAGATGTGGTTACAGTGGCAGGTGAGACTTGCCAGGAATTCTGAGAATATTAAATCACAATTTCACGAAGCGCGAATACATTCATTCTGAACAGTGTGGCACATCGGAATATGTATAAAAACTCAAGTCTCAATTTGGAAGTGAATAGATAACAACAGACTACACGCTGACTCAGAGTATTACATACGATCAGGAGAGGCGGTGTGACGTCATCAATTCACCATTCTAACCCATGAAAATCCGTCATAACCACGTGTTAGGCTATAGCCTATTATATTGTGAAGGCAGAGGAATTCGCTAGAACATAAATGAATAAATGAAGTAACATGCAACATTATGCTAGAAAAACAAAGAAGAAAGTAATCGAAATGGAAGTTCAACTTCTTAGATGAGATGAAATACGTTGAATCGAGTAAATTATCAGAATTAACCTCTTTCATTTATTTGGCAGGCCTGCAGAACACAAAATTGAAGTGTCGAAAACAAATAATAGACTCATGTGAGTAAAATAATAAATAAATAAAACCCACAATTCAAGCTTAAATAAATTGAAAAGGCAATGTCAGAAAAAAGCCGAAAGGCCTCTGGAAAGTGGAAATACACCAACCCTTCCTCCTTTCTCTTCTCCAATTAAAGCTCAGCTCTACCTCACCCAAACACAGCCCAGTCTATGTCATCAACACACCATGTTAACCCCTCATAATGACGTCACTTTGAAACATCTACTCTCAAAGAAGTGGGACCTATAGACACACGGTACACACAATACACCGTATATTATATTTACTATTTACCATTTCTATACCCCCTACTATCAGAGCTCACTGGATAGTGTATTACACAAGTCTCTCTCAGAGAGACCTCTGGGAGCAAAAAGTGGGCGGTGAAACGTCATAAACGCTCCGTTTTAAGCTGTCATAATGACGTCATAATTACTCTCATAGGGGAAGTGAACGTGCATATATGAATAGGTATAAGTAAAGCCGGACTAAGGATCGACCAATTGGCGAGCAGAATGATCGTGGGTAGCCAATCGGAAGCCATGTATTCTGATTGGGATAAGCGCGGTAATTGGTTGTTGCTAGGGGGTTGCTAGGGCTTATCAGCACGTATATGCTGTGTATTATAATGACGTCATTATGACAACTTAACATGGTGCGTTGATGAGGTGTGCTACTTTGCACTGGTATTCTACGAGGATCATTACAATATATGAGGATCATTATACGACTTATTATTATTATGTAGTTAGCCTAAAATAATGAGGGATACTAAGTAGGTTTAACAAAACAAACACATGTACATACTATAAATTACACGGTGGTAGAGTTTGTACAAAACTATTAGGCTCTAGTACACCTGCGTAAAACCTAAAAAACCTAAAAAGGTTAAATCAGGATATATATTTTGCAGTTAGAAGCATTCGTCTCCAATCAGAGTTACCAGGGTTACGAAACACAGGCAAAAAATAGGCGGTGGAAAATGCTGTCATTATCATGGTCTAAAGTGATTAATTGATGAAGCTAAGTGGTAAGTTCTGCGCGCGCGCCCCTTGGGGTTACGACAGTGTAAGTGCCAGTCTATTCCAAGGGTTTTCATATCAGGCTTAAAAGCTCAAAGACTACATACCTTGATCAGCGAGAATATATCGATTTACTGTAAATTGTATCAAGATCATCTGTAAACGACGGCACACCCGATATGAATTGAACAACGCTTCCTACAAAATATACGCTTATCTGGGCATTCCTAGGATCACCCGGCACTGGAGTGTAATCATACCCTTAAAAGGAATAATTAGTGCGATTAGAAGTACCCTGTGCGCCATATGGTGCACCATCAAGACCAGGTTTCGAGAGCCAGGTTTAGGGTTACAGGATGGACAAGACCTGCAGCAAAGAAAGATTCGTGACATGAAGAAAGGGATCTGCAGTTTATACGAGTCAGGAGTTATTATATCCTACTGTGTAAACATATGGCAGCAAAGAGAAAATCACGCAAGATTTGCTGGCTCTAGACAGGAAAACAGATCATGCAAGCCTGTGAAAAATTTAAAAAACAACCGGATATACCCGAGTAAATAAATAGAAGGCAGAATTTGAGCAGCGTTGAGCTGTTGAATAAGTCCAGAAGATTCAGTGGGCGGTTAAACAGTGACGCTATGATCGGTGTTGAGGATGTTGAGTTGATGACGTTGAACTGCTGATTTCTGTGTTTGCTTTGTTGAGATCTCTAACACAACGAAGTCCTAACACCTACCAGGTTTATCCAACAAACATGCATCATAGAAGAAAAACACAAATTATAACATTTCAAATTAGAAACGCGCAAGACTTGAGTAAAGAAAATAGAAAAATGTTTTGATTTTTGTATAAAAATCATACATTCCAGACGTTTAAAAAATTACATGGCAACCTTCGAATTACAACTCATTTATAAAATCTGTAGATTGCATGACATTTTTATGCTCTCTCGCATAGCCGAGCACCGCGAAAAAGAGATTGTTTTGCCAACAATTGCCCATTTAAAATCATAATATTAACAACCGCCTAATATTTTGCAGAGCGTAGAAAATACTAAGTAAACATAAAAAGCATGTTTTGACACAAAGCAGAAAGCATCTTCCAGTTGACAGCTTCCAAACTTACATCAATCGTTATTCACGGTCTACTTGTTCAGTCAGTATTTTGTTAGTTCAGTTGTACGTATGATATGTAAGTTCGTTAGTTTGTACGTATTTGTTTGCATATAATTTGCCGGGAAATTTTGTTTGTGTGTTTGTTTTTTGTTTGTTTGTTTGTTTGTTTGTTTGTTCGTTTGTTTGCATGCAATTTGGCGGGAAACAGCACTGGCTCCCTGAGTAGGCGAAGACACCTCAAACATGTCACCACCTCCCCTGAGAGTAGTACATTTCAATATATAAATACATGCACGGAGTGTACCATGTACATACACTCACTGAACATGCTCACACTCATACATATTCTTTGGAATGTTGCCAAAGTTCATTGTCCTGCATGTTTCTCTGGATGTATATACTCATGAACATACACACAGTGTATAGCAGACATGTGAGGAATTTAACACTCGGAGATCTGTTCATCACGCGACATATGGTGTGTGGTGAACTTGTTACTAGGAATATGTTTACTAAGAGAATCGCACGGAAACGTAAAACACAGAGCATGGACATTGGACAAACACACAAACATACACGTGAAACATGAACATACAGACATACGTACACAAAGATTGCAGACACATTCAAACTTTACATACTTGCTCAATTGAGTCCTCTTACAGCAAATGTTGCGACCAGTTGGCGTAAAATTGATGATAAACATTAAATACACCCCATAAATGGTCTATTGTGAACTTTGAAAAAGCAAAATAATGCCATACTAAATTTTGGAAACTTTCAATATGTACTTATGCCACGTGAATCGCACGGTATAGGTTTTCATATATAGTCGATCGCACCCAATCAACCCATATTGACAGTAAGCAATTAGCTGAAACACGCTGCTAAGTGGAGTATACTTAGTGTCCCATGACGATGATATGTAAATAACAAGTACATTGTGGGAGAGTAGCCCTAGAGGTTGCAGTGTGGAAGGGAAATAGAAACAGAACATTTACAAGGTTTAAGTAGTTATCATGCAGATACTAAATTTAGACAGTTCCGTTAATTAATGGTAGCTCTTAATTAAGCAGTGATGACTAGAGGGAATAGCTAAGTAAATTTATATCCCTTTCTTGAAATAATACACTAAATAGTGTCCTTTTTGCCAGTTACACAGCTGAAGGATTAGCTTATAGTTGCCAAATGCCCGTGCATCTACTACCAATTGCCAACACTCGGTATAAGATTTATAATTGTGAAACAATGCAACTATTATCAATAAACGGTGTGGAGTAATATGCAGCCACACCTAACGTAAGGGTGTGGTCAACAATATGTTGGCAAACAACCATTGTTCAGAAGAAACAAAACATCTGCAAGAAAACAAAACTTCGCCATACAGGTTGAAAACGCACTGCGCGCGCAATGTTTGATGCATGGACGTAATTATAAAAACCCTTTTATTGCACACTCTGCGGACAATGTACATTTCTTAAATGTATACCCGTTAAAAGCCACAGGAAATCAATAACTTAATTAGCTACGTGGATTGTATGCAATGTATATATTCTCTACAGGGTTTACACTGTACATTGTACAATGTATCATGTATAAAGCTATAAGAGTGAACATCGTAAACCTGTGTTATGCACACTGTACATAATACAGAATTTGCAAAGTACACTGTACAATGTACTTACGAGCAAGTATGCGGATTGTACAAAATGTACAATAGGCAATGTATATTCATGATTCCATGCCTTGAAACAGGCATATAAAATCTGTGCTCGATGTACATTATAATTTGTGCACATTCTACACCCATGAACATGTACATTATACAATCTACTTGTACATTACACAAACAGGGTCTCAGGAGAGTACACATAATAATACATCCATCACCAGAAAACGTATGGATTTACACGGAACGTATGTATACATTACTCATCGTATATAGTGGCTGTGAGCTATAATAATATACTTCTCCCAACCAATGGGTGGCTGATAACAAGTCACGTGACACACGTCCAGCCAATGAGAGTGCAGGAAGCCAAGAGTTGCGATGGTTGGTGTTTAAACGGCTATTATGCGCCCCCCTCCACTGCAACTATTATATAATGCCAGCGTCTAATTGCTAGGGTAACAAATAGGAGTATATCTCAACTCCTGTGTATTACCCATACAAAAGCACATACATATATACTGAGAACACATACATACTCATACAATAATTACACAGGATCTCGAGCTCTCTCTCCCCTCCTTCGAGTGTAACTTTTGTGTAGAGGTAGTTATTAGCAGTGATTGTATTTTAATTAGCCCTCGACAATATAGTCCCTCGCTGAGAGAGTTACCAGGTTGCAGAGCATTCATTGCAGCAAGGATGATGCTTAATAAAAGAGGAACCGTTACAGTGTTACACGTCAAGGCCCTATCAAGTTGCAACAGTGCTGTACAATGCTGTGTTGTACATGGACACGCGCCTGTCAGGTCCATTTTGGGATACTTCCAGGAGGGCGTTAGCCCGAGGGATGTATCTGGTTTTGACCAGCAGCCCGTAGGGCGAGAGTCTAAACCAATATGGACCCGATCAGGCAAGTATCTATGTGTGATAGACCCGCATGAAAACGTCAGAAAAACCTCATTCTATGCCACACCTTTTTTAACTGGTTCTGACTATAATTAGAGTATACCAGCAGTGTACACACACGTCTGCTTAGACTGTCTAGCTATGATATGAAATGAAAATGACGCATTGAGTTATTAAAATAACCAAGTCACTCGTCGGGTCTGTCGTCACGGCAAGAATTAGCCATCTACGGATGAAAATCATCCAAATATATACGCCAAAATGTGACGTAAACCTCTTTAGGGCGTGCGAGTGACATACGAGTAATGAAATATTAGTTTACACAGCACACCATGGTTAAACCAATGAGTGTGCAGTATCATACAATTCCTGGAAGCTGATTGGACAGACTTCAACGTGCTATGGGTAATATACCATAAGACCTAGAGTTATATAACAATGGCGTGTAGTGGTAAGTGAATGACAACATAATATAGTCATGGCGATAGACTCTTGTCATTGGTTACACTCCCCCCTTTCCCATTGTATTATACGAGCTGTGTGTATTGTGGAATGTGTGCTAGAGCAGGCTCATGAGCCATGGCATAAAGGACACAGCATATTATAAAGGACGAGAACATTATAATGTGTGGGGGCTGAATAAATCACGATCAGTCTGGTAGCTTTAGTCTTGATAATGACGTTTTCTCGCTTAAACTTTTCGTATGGGACCCCCTCTGAAAGAGAGGGAGAGCTCAGAGATCTGTCCAAGAACAGCTGCTCATTGAGTGAGCTAGAGATGACGTAACACCATCTGTGTGTGTCATTACTCGACACATTATATTTTGTGTAAATCACAACACAATGGATGTCATGGCTACGGAGAAGGATTATCTCATGATCTATTATGTGTTGCTTGGCATTTAGTCAGGTTTTGTAGGCTGCACAAAGCTGCACAGTTTAAATGTGTAAGGAGGAGAAATCATGCAAACATACGAAAAAGGGCGTGGCAGAGGAGAAAAAAAGCAATGTTTTATTAAATTCTCATATTGTAAAGTCATCAAAATTCTTCGCTAAAATATGTCTATGTTCACATCTAAAAATTAGCAAAATATTGTGTATATCGCTTGCAAACAACAAGAACACAGAACTCCGCTATATAGATCGTTTAACAAAACGAGAGTGAAACGAAAAGAATATACCTAACAGCTACTCTTATATATACCCAGCTCGATGTATCGATTAAAACATGATGACGCAGATCCCAACCTCTCAATGCCGACCATAAAGGCGGGATGATGTCAGTTATTCATCATTCAGAAACAGGGCGTTATGTCATTCACAGGAACCTAATTTCAGTGCCAAGATGGTCTTTGAAACAATCAGAACTGCCTTTTGAGTGGGTGAATATATCGATTTTCAGAGACAGAGCGAGCCTGATCTTAAGATTAAATCTATTCCTTGATAATGAGTAGTAAATGGATATTTAGGATTTAATTTTGCATGAATTTGCAGATATCTGGTGCTAGAGGCAAAATCTGATAACTACCTGAGAAATTAGGAAGAAAAGAAAAATAAAATCTGTACTCTGCAACAGCATCTTCCCTGTTGTGCAAGTGCTTAGTGAAAAATAAAATCCAGCTCAAAATAAGAGTTGAAACAAGTTATGTAACCCTGATTAAGCAAGCAAAAAACTCTCGGACATTAAATCCGGACTGTTCGACTTTTCCGGTGCTGTCACCAGTTTTTATGTCAGACTTTCAAAAGAAACATAACATTGGCCCAAATATTCACCTTCACAATGAAAAGAAAAAGAAGGAAACCGAGAAGTAATTATAATTGATAATTTATTAAAACCTTGGCCACCGCATTTAATAATAAATTTATCTATGTCGACAGTGTACGAGTTTGTAACAGCTGCACTACTTGTAAGATAATGAAGTGTTGGGCAGTAAGAAGAAGACGGCAACTCTGAAACCTTAAGGTTAAGGCAGTCACGAGAACTCTGAGAAGAACAAATAAGCAGTCCTACAGCAAAAATTTACGCTTTAAACTATAAAAATGGCATCATTATAAACTTCCAATTATAATCGTGAGCGTTGTTAATGTTCAAAGACGTATTTTAGTCTTGATAAAGAAATTGAAAGTAGATTCAGATTTTGAAAGTAGATTCAGATTTTGCTGAAATACCAACATAGCAGTTATAAAGCGATGGGCATATTCATCAACGCAAAGATATAGCGAGTGTTTGCTCTGGACTGGTCTGAAAATATACATACTCAACTGCTTAGCTCTGGATTTTATTATATTACTAGGTGATTATCCGATTGCTTGGCATACCATTCGTATTCGTATATAAGTATATATGTTAGGGATATATGCATGTAGATAATTTGGTTTAAAATGCTGCATCTAACTGTTAACTGAACTTTATAATCTAACTGGACTTGATGTTTGTCAAGAGTTGAGATTGTGAAGGGGCCAATTCATGAATTACAATGTTCATCAAATAGTATTTGACCACTTTATTCATCACACCGGCTTAATCACATCCGGTTTAGCCCTAAACAGAGCTTCTAATTCAAGCCTTTCGTTCCTGTTCATTGGTGCAAAATCGCTCACAAATACCATGATTATCACCATTATCATGAGTCACATTAACTATTATAATAATTTGGACACCAAGTACACGGAAAGGTGTCAATGTACAGTATATGCCAAGTTACACAGTAAGCCTTCACCAACTCACACATAATATTGAGTGTTTGAGGGGATGTGTACACGATCATTGACCTAACCTAACTCTCTCACACACACATACTTGTCGTTCATCAGGGGGCCAATCAGAAACCAAGATGTCACTCACATGGACCAATCAAGGAGCAGTATGGGTATCACGTGACTCATGTAAACCAATGGTGTTCCTGAAGCTCTGTGTGTAGCTCCGGCCACCTGGGCTCAACTCACAGGAGTGCTCCCCGGAGCTCACATGTATTATCTCATGGAATGTAAATGGAAATATATATTCTCAAACTCCAAAGTGTTTGTGTAACGTTGTTATTATAATCATTATATGCCCCTTCTTCAGTGACTACAATGAATCATCACAATTCACATGGTGACCTACAATGACAATGCCAATATATTATGTCCAGCAACAGTCTGTTAAGTGCACAAGTTTATACTGTTTGTGCATTGTGCAACCCAATATATAAGGGTGTCCAATCAATCACCAAGTGATGACGTTATCATGTAACCATGACTACAACCGTAGAGTGAAATCACTTAGGAGGCATCAAGTTTCAGACTTAGGTACGTGCATCGTTGTGTATGGACTTATCAGATTGCAGCACTTCTGTTCAGTGGTTTGTAGATAAAAATACTTATCCTATGATGAACAAAATATATTGTCAATATATTATGTTTAATGTTAAACACAGATGCCTCGAGCAGCATTCTGTGGATGGCAACGAAAAATAAGAAACTTGCTATAGTGTCAATAAATGTCATAATCGCCCAAATATATTTTGATGAAGATGGTGGAGGAAATATGAAATAAGTGGCGAATCTGAATATCGATTTCATGGGATATTCATGAGGTATAAAGCAAAGCCAACGCAACGTGTGGTTGAGCAAGCAATAACAGTGATTGGTTGTATTTTCAGTTTTTTCTATATAATTGAAGTATGTTTGGCATGATATTTCTCCAAAGTAGTGGATCATCTACAACCAAGTCTTGGCTGTCGCCCAAAAATAGTTTCATCTCATTTCCTGTATCTGTACTACTTAGTGTCGAATTTCTCGGAAATTTGAATATCCTCGTGTAAGTGATAGACTCAATTTGTGGTGTAAGATTCAAATTGAAATTTTATGTCTTGTGACAATTGACCATTCCACCACGCAGAATTTTACTGACTGAGCATAATTTGGATAAGATTTATGGACACATTGAAACTTTGATTTTGGAAATAAAGCCTATAAATATCATAATGCTTATCAATAGCTATATGGATTAAGGGCATATCATACTAGATTAAATTACAGAATAAAAGGATAAGTATTGAGTAATAAAATTTATAATAGTATACTTCTAAATAATGGAATTTTAAATTTAATGCTTATCAAATTAATCTCACTTAGGTATTTCCATCAAATCTTACAATAAACTATGTGATGATAAAAATGAAATAATATATCCCATCACATAACAAGAAATCAGTACAGAGAATTTAATATAATTCTCTTGCACATAAATTTTCATATGTATTCCAGCTATATTCATATAAGTTTAGCCATAAGTTAAACATTACAAAATGTTAGCATAAGATGAACTACATTAAATGATTTATCAAAATATGAAAATCCCTTCTTGTCAACCTAAATACAAGAGTCAAAAATAAGGCAGACAGTATCGATAAATTGAATTTGAGTTTCACTATTCAGATAAAATGTTCCACATTATGTAACAATAATTTTATAGCAGTCATTCTGTCCACCTTATTTCCGAAATAGGTATGAAGAAACATTTAAAAATGAAATCTAGTGACCTGGAGAAGTGGCGAATCCGAGAATTTCGAATTCTGTAGATTTACCATCAAACTAAATGAGGGAATTGCAGCTAACAAATTGCCAAGTGGCATCTGCCATAATAATAATAGTGCGTTCGGAAAAGATTGTCACTTGCAACTTTCTGGAGAAACGGCTGCCGGGAGTGACTTTTTGATGTGATATTCGTTTTTTTTCAGACATTTTTGGATTAAGATAATCGGGTTTTACCGATAACTAAGTTTTCTTAGCCCATTCTTCAGCAGATTCAAATTTCTAATTATTTGCTCCGCTGTACGAAACTGACCACAAATTTCTTTGTCAAAGAAAACGCGCTATCAACGGACCCAAGAAGTGTGAGATAATCAAAATGGGGCTGTTGCAGCACATATGAATGCTAACCGGAACAAATGGAGTGTTTTTCGTCGAGTCGAAATATTCCTAAGGGGGTGCTTTGACCCCAAAAAGGATATGCCCCAGATAGGGCAGTTGCAACTTTTGCTCTGGCAATTGCCCAGAAATATGACATTTAAATTACTTGAAACGTTCGGTTATCGTGTTAGGCTATTAGTTCAGACCCTTCCGTACACGAGACAACCATTTTAAAGATTTTGACTAATTTTCTTAACTTCAGAAACGTGCGTGCTAGCTGTGTACTGCATTATCTGTCACTGAAATGTTAAATTTGCCACTTTTTAGCTCCACTCATTATCAATCATGCAGGGTTAAATTGAACAAAAATTTGCACCAGATGTCAACCAATCATCCTATTCTTTAGTTTTGGACCTGAACGCCCTGAATATGTCCTGAATAGTGAAATCGGACCATAAAAACATGACCTAGAAGATGTAGAATCAGGTAGAATTCGCCATACAGCGGAGCACCTGAAAACAATCAAAAAACAAGCTAGATGACCCACTCAAAAATCTTCGTTAACACTGAAACGATAGAGACCCTTGTACTCGAATATGTCGAAATTTTGACATATTTGGTCATATTTTTCATTTTATGCCTGTAGTGACAATCATTTCCGAACGCCCTAGTACAAAATACAGGCAAACATATTGTCTGATACAGTGCTCATGAATTTGGATCTTGGGAATGGATGGTCTGGGTAAATACTTCTAGATCAGTCATGGTGGTAACATAAAAATACAAGATTTTCCATTATAAGAGGGAGTGACAAAAAAGCACTTTTACAATTATATCTGAAGCATGGCTAAATACAATTGAATTTGACCTACACAGGTGTTTTATTGAAACTATCTTTTTTCCTAGTCCTACCCTTACCTCTACCTACCCTGTCTTTATTGTGACCTTGTTCTGTCCTTTTGTGGTAATTAGCAATGAGGAGGGAACAAATTATCTCCATAAGGTCCTCAAAAACTTTAGGATTCGAATGTATTGCACAGAGCAGTAGTATATATCTACCGGTTGTCCCAATATGAGTGTAGACCTTATGGTATCTCTGGTGGTCTTTCAAGAGACTGACACGTAAAAATCTTTTGTAGCTCCCTGCTACAAAAACAAATCTGAAAGTGGTGATGAGGATGGAAAGGATGTTGGTGCAGATGACCAGGAGGAGAAACATCCAGAACATGAGGAAGAAGTATTGGTTTCCGATGTTTTGCGGTAGGACACAAAGGAGAGATTCTGTGCGGAGTCCCGTGGCTCCCCAGATTTTAATCTCACATGCCACCATCTTGGGAAAGAGGATGTCCATGACCTGATATGATAGGCCCTGAAAGGAGTTAAAACATGTAATAAGCAAGAAATATTATACAATAAATCCTCGAAAAATAAACTGATAAAAATGAAATCATGAATACACCAATGAAAATAAAATTACATGACAACAAATAGTAACACAATATCTTTCACTTTTTCATACCGTGGACATAGTCATGAGAACATCATAGCCATAGGTTGCAAAGTTGCCTTGCTCAAAGACATAATCTGTACCAAGAAAAGCCAGGATACTTACCACCAAGTATAGAACTTTCACTAACATAACTGAAATTTGGAAAGATATATGGACAACTTACAGAAGTAGGTATTGATTTAAACCATGAAATTTGACTGAGTAAAATAAATCCCTTATTAAGTTATTAATTGAACCTCAATAACGTGATAGTTTTTATGACTGCTGTGCTATACCTGTATAGAAAAGGGAATGTTTGTGCACTATCTGTGTATAAGGTTGTTCATTGTTCATGAATGGATCAAGCTTGATGTAGAGCCATCTTGATACGTTGTCAACTTTTCTTGCTAGGTCTTCTTCTGTATATGGCTAAACAAATGGTTAGAAACTCAGTAAGTTAATATTATTTTACCTTCTAACGTCCATTTTAGTGTCAGAATCACATTTAAATTCTATTGTGAGTTTAATGAATTTCATACAGTCACTACTGGACATATTTGCAGGTACTAGATTACTATTACTATGTACAAGGCATTTCATTTGCTCAGGCAACTAACAGATACTCAAGTAAATGGCAGTTAAATTGAAAATGGTTCCATAATCTATGAAGCTAAACTGCCGCAGACATCTGAATTCTAATTAATTCTTTTCTGAGCTTATTCTAACAGGCACCTCACTGTATACACTTAATGCCAGGTCACAAGGTATTTGTAAATAGGTTTCCTGTCGGCATTCAAATCAAATTCTTAATTATTAGGCATACAAGTCCAATAATTGAATGTAATAGGTGAAGTCAAGGCAATACTTGGAGAACACTGAATATGCAAGTGACCAATAACAAACCCGACTAAATTACAGACAGCATAGAATTCTAAAAATAAATGAATTACCTCAATGTCGCATATCAGACTTTTGAGCATGGGTTTGATGTCGTGTATACCACTTAGGTGTCTGAAGATGGTGTAAGGAAAGAAGAAAGCCACCCCAGCAGCACAAAAGTAGAAGGGCACAAACATGTACCATATGTGGTAGACTACAGTGAAGGGCTTCACATCTTTGGGGTCAGGGCACTCAATTGGTGTTCCATCTTTATATCTATATGCAGGCAAGCAGGCTGGACCTTTCATTGGAGAAATCCCTGTTGGATTTAATTGATGTAGTGAAAAATTGGGAAAGTATTTGAAATGTTCAGCTTATGGGATATTTCTTTGAAATGGGTTTCATCGAAGCAAAAATTGCAGACATGATTTTCCTGGATACCTGGATAGTCCACTTGATCAGGCCAAGATACTGAGTAGGCCTCTTTGAGGGTAAACAATCCTTGAGCAGAGCAGTAGTCCGTCACAAAAGCATCATTATCATTGGCAAAATTAGCTCCTGTTTCTCTAGCAGAATCCCCAACACAGTTTATAATTGTGCCTAAATTCTGAGGGAGAATGGGTTCATTTTATGATTCGGGGTCATAAATAATATAAGTTTAATACAATATATAAATTTGATATGTTGGGTTATAAAACGACATAATTGTAGCCAGCTATCCCTTTTTCAATGTAAAATAAAGGAATGAAGGTCAACCTGTCAATATCAACTATATTATGGAGACAGATGAATAATAATGCATTATGTAATGCAATCTAAATACAAGAATGAAAAAATTTAGTTTAAATGTTTTAAAACACAAGTAACCTTCCACACACAACTCAGTATGATGCACTGTGTATGCTTTTACCCTGATATATTTGACGATTTCTGAATAACCTGACATGATCTAAAATATCTGCCTCAATAGATGACTAAACTCTGAACTAGACACTCATTGGCCTAATGAACAACCAATATGTTGCTAACCTGCCGTAAAGTCATTATAGTTCCTGACATGATACAGAACATGACCATGTAGTTTCGGTTCATTTGATCCCATCCATCATCTATGCTGACTGATTTCACAGCAAATAGCCCCTTGAAGTTGCCTGAGATTAGGTCGACTACCATGATGAAGTGTGTAGAGGTTTGTCAGGCAGAGAGGGAAGAGTGGGGGACTTTGGGTGTCTTTCTGATGAGTTGTCTTGAGATGTAGTTGTTCTACGTTTTCTCAAATAGTAATAACCTCATCTTGATAGCGCTACGTTGGCATTTTCCTAAGAAACTGCTTTCATTTCCAGAGTTGAGCTGATCATTGTTTATTCCTAAAACGGCGGATTATAAGCACAACTGAGTAATGAAGTAGACATCGTTTATGATATGAATCAAACGTCTCCAAAATGCACTTAAAACGATTGTAATAATTTGGCAATGAAAACAATTTGCAAAGGCACTGCAGGAAAATTTAGCTTACTATATTAAATACTCAATACATTAGGACAATCTCGGATATGGAGGAAATTACAGACGCAACATTACTAGACACACGATGTGAGAAAATGAGGTAAATATGTTGGAACAAGATGTGCAAACGATATTTAGCAGCAGCAGCTTTGACGGGCAATCATATATGAGAGCTGCTGTGATGGTAATATAATGCATTAAATTACAATCTGCATTGTGATATATAATATATAACACAAAGTTTGTATACGTATATATATAGAAAAGTGACTGTGGTGTAATTAGCATTACAATATCCTGTAATTAATTAGCTGGTGCTGCTGGCATGTCGCAACAGGGTTCAGTGATGATGTAGGACTGAGTAGTGAGCTCAAGAAGCCAGGATTATTACATTTAACAAAGGTCATTATGAAGCTCTCAGCTCAATGGTATAATGCCAAACTTTGAAGATCTAGATTATTCAACAAGGTACATTAAATTTGTGAACACGTAGGCACATATTGTCACGAGTTGCAGCAACTATATACTTATAACACAATATAATATCACAGGACAGAAGCTAGACTTCCCGCACTGCCAAGAGAGCAGCAGATTCTAGAATCATCATCATGTGAGCTGCTGCCTCTAGGTTAATGCTCTGGGTAAGTAAGTATATTGATGTTCTTGACCTTATATATGATGACGCTGGCATAGCTCTTCAAGATGGCTCTCTCAATTATGGTTGTCAGGGAAATAGAATGAATATATTATATCACAATGAGCATATAGCGGAAAATTTCTTGAAAAAATTATCCTAAATACATTTTTGTTCAATTGTATAATGCAGGGAAAATGCTAGGCCATCAGTTTGTTTATCATCTAAGCTTTAAATGTATGTACCTGATATGTATTATGCTTGTGAAGCTAAAAGATTTGCATAGACCCTCTCCGAGGGGTATATATTCTAACACAATAAGTAAGGAGAAGGAACTCTTTACAAAGAATTGCATGTGATGTTCAGGGGGAATAAAGCGATTGGACTAATTATCCTGACTTTCAGACGGAAGCAGAAAATTGCAAAAGCATCAGTTAACGTCAAAGAACAATGTGGTGCAAATGGAACTTGAATTATGAATGACATTCATCACCTTAATTCATTATTCATGAATTTTGGCCTGGTGCCGCTTGATAGTTACCCTCTAATTAGGATTCTTGCCAAGCCATTGAGGCTACTGTAAAATTCTCTTGAAATGAAACTAGGAGACGTTTGAGGACAAATCTCAGTAGAAATATGAAATTCTTCACTAAAAATCTGAGAGAAGAACCAGCAATGATATACACTTGGCAGACAGGGAAGGAAGGGTGAACTGCAGACACCCCTAACAGGAGAATATGAGAGATCTCCACGCCAAACAAGCACTTAACTACTGACAAGCAGCCATGAGAGATATCAATCTTATGATATTAACAAGTCACAAGACTGTAATTATATCAAAGTATATAGATGCTAGGCAGGAAAGGTAGGTGGTTTGATGTTATCAACACACCGTTATGGCTTCTGGTGGTGACATCACTGACAACCACATGGTATTTGAGCATGACCTGGGATATTTACCAGCACAACTCACACCATTACGTACTTATATATGTCCGGGTTGCAAATATTACCACTTCGATGATATCAGACCTTATTCCGGACAGCAATAAGCAGCTCACTATCAGTATTTAATGCCTGATCAACTTAATTAATTTGATTTGCACGTATATGTGACCGATATGTGTGCTCATAGGTCGAAAGCAACAGGTCGAAAAGTAGGTTCGGGTTGAAAGGGCTCAATAAAGACCCATCATGGCTTGGCATGTTGCTTTCGAATAATAAAGACTCTTCTTGGAGACTTGTGAAAACTATATTTTGTTTGAGGTAATAGTTCTCAAGCATTGCCCTCAATGAATGTGTAAACTATTGCAGTATTGCAATGTAAAAGAAATGGCAAGTCACCGTTGGCAGGCTAATAAACCCCATCATAAGAGATCTTCAAGCAAAGTCAAATAACGAACATCTAGCCGTTAGGAACAAAGGAAACTTATTACTCTCTTGTAGCCTAAATATTGTAGCCGGTCTGTAGCCTCCAGATCTACTGCACCTTCTGTAGATCATGCAGTATGATAAGTGGCAGAGAGTGACCGAATTATGAGGGATTAGAATGCTACAGGAGCGACGTTTAACCCACTATTTTTACTGAGCAGCTTACATAAAATACCCGCCTAATAGCCTAAAGAAACTCTTTCAGCTCATACAAAAGCTAAGCTGGAAATATTAGGGCTACTCGATTTAATGATATTCACTGCAGATAAACCACCTTGCAACAGGGAAACTATACCCAGTTTTACGTCACTGATTCACCATGCTAACCCCTGATAATGACGTCACTATTCTACGTATATTTCTTCTCCTCCCTTCCCCGAAGCTGGAGCGTGCCTGGAGCGACAGTGAAAGCTGTGGAGAAGAAAACGTCTAAATGTCTATTAAACTGTCGCTACCACCGCACTGATATATCGGGAGAGGAGACACGATTATATGGACGGGGAATATAACATATGCAACATATATTATAGCTACTGGAAAAGTGAACCTACTATTACAAGAAGTTGTGGGAGTGGCGAATTAACAAATGTCGGACAAGAGAGGACCGTAGTTAAGATATATCGCATAATTATCAGGGTTTAAAGTGACGTAATCATCTGGGTTTGAAATGATGAATTGATGATGTTGGATCACCAATTTTCACAAAGTATGGCATGAAGGCAATGTATCTTGTGACTTATATATAATATGCGGAACAACAACCATTGAAACGACTTTCCACGCCCTAACAGTGACAACACCCACAACAACACAATTATACATTCAAATAGTGAAACCACTGTCATCTCCCTCGAGTCACAAATGAACATTTTATGAGTGGTGGATATCGATATCATTATCAGGATTTAGCGAGGAGCATTGATGACGATAGGGAAACTGAGTGGCCCTTAATTTGGGCACAGCACCAATATCCAGTAGGTGGCAGAGGGAGAAAGTAAACCGAAAGTAAACTCACTCATATGATAGTGCTCACAATGGTGATTGACAAGTGACAAGTGATCGGTGAGCCCCTGTATGCCAGATCATGGTGACCATGTTGAATTAAAGTCGACATCATCAATTTGCCATTAAACCAATATGACCATGACGAATTGATCACATGACTATTGTTGGTGGCTAGCACAATGATGAATTAAAATACGATATATCACGGTTCAGAGCGCCCACAATGGGCAATATCACACGATATCAGGTAGGTAGGGTCACGCGGTATCACCATTCACCACCAATCAAATGCCACAAAGACTAAATATCAGTACACAATGGTACGCCGGCTAATCTGGTGATTGGACCGCACAATTGCAATGCAATTCGGTGGAAATGAATTATATATCACTAGACTGTCCATGACCAATAGTCAGCTTGGTGTGATGTCACAATGCCAGTATGAAGCGATGAGTTGATGCCGTGTTGGAGTGACTTTGGTTCAAATGTGTTCATTGTTGAGAAGTGATGTCTCCTTGCTGCTCATATCATGGCAACAACAGTGGAGGTGTGACAAAATGTCTTGGATACAATCTCGATATATGGCAGTGAGCCAATATACTAAGCGAGGTTTGTGACAAAATGGAAACTCCAGGAGTGGAAAGAATTTCAGAACTTCTCTTCATGGCTATCATGGTGTTTGACAAAATGAAAACTTTGGGTAGGAAAGTAGACATCACTGACTGCAACTTAGCTTGAATCAAGATGTGACAGCAAGACAATGCCCAACCACATGGCAAATATCGAAAGTTCAAGGGGTTACGGGACGTCAGAAATTCTCTGAACATGGCTAATTGCCAGAGATAACTCCCCCTCCTTAAATCTTACTCGTCCTATAATAATCAAGTGTTCAATAGAGGTCCTCGGGGGAGCCAGCATCAGCTTTAGTACCGGCAGCGAATGAATAAGAAGGCAGGGTTAGATGACGGAATCTATATGGTAAAGGAAGGTGTACCATGGCTAAGCGTCAGCTTGCTCCCATCCCTCACCCTCCCTATTACTTATCGAGTGTCATTCATTATATTCGCGGGAGCTCTATTATCTATATATTAGCTTACCCACAGGTCCTTTGAAATTGACCAATCAGGACGCGAGTTGACAGTGAACTCGTGTGCTGACTGGTGAAGATTTTGAGATCCCAGGGGTAAAACATAATACACCACCTATTTAGATAATAGGAATTGTAGGAGCTAGGATCAGCAGGAGTAGATGTAGTAGCAGCAGCAAATGAGAAAGAAAGAAGAGCAAGACTAATCGAGTGCAGGTAGTGGTATATGTGAGCATTACTATTTCTCATCCACAATATGACGTCACTATCAGAGCTCACAATGACAAACCGATGACGATGACCACCGCCTATATATATTTCCGAGGGTGGCCTCTTTAAACAAATGCAGGGAGTATATTATTCACGTCATCATCTATCCCCTTCCCCCCGGTACTCGGTGCACAGGAGGTGCTCTCTCGGTCCAGGGAGAAAATACAGGGTCGTGAGGGGCGAATAGGCGGGCGAAGTGAGGGGTTATAAGGGCTTAAAGTGGGGATTTGAGGGCGAGGAGGGGCCTATTTCTCACAGGAGACGATATATTATATAGATGAATCGTAAATATATATAACCGTCATTAAGGGTAGCGTGTGTGTACGTATATATACGTACCAAAGGGACTAATTATGCCATCCTTGGGCAGTAATTATGCCAAATAAGGTCTAATTATTCTATCCCCGCCTCTCTCCTTCGTTACAGTGCAAGTGCAGTACCAGTATGAGGTAATTAAGTAATCATTCTCGACATAAACGGAGACACGAAATCAGTATGGACATGGTCTGATTCCATCTGAGAGATCATCTAGATCATATGCTTTGGTAAGTTCTGTATTATATATATAAGCCTGAAATATCTCATTGAAATTCCGGTGTCCCAGAAGAGATCACATAATGCCTGGAATCTTCCCAATCTTGGAATTTTGAATATATATGCAGATGGCCATCTTCCATCATAATTGTTTTACTTGCTCTCGTTATGGTTACGACTGATTTATGATTGCAGACGAAATCTCTTATATTGAAGTAAATGGCTTTAATTTATCAAATATCAATGCAGCTATAGGAAGCAAATTCTTCAGAAGATCATGGATGCTTCATATGATTTGATACATCAGTCATCACCCACCAATTCACCATTCTGAGCAATGACTGTGACATCATTCCTGATCGTCTGAAAATTCGAGATCATGGATTCTTCACAAAAGGGCGTCGCCAATACTAGAACTCAACCGAATATTTCGAACGTCATAGAGCGTTTAATTTGCTTGATCTAGAAGATGCTTTTCGGAATTTCATCACGAACGGAGGCAAACAAATCTATATTATATATCAAAGGAAATCAGTGCTCGGAAGAGATGCATTGGGAGAAACAAGAAATTTGAGGAGCTCCAAATGGACTGGAAGCTTAAATTTGTTCAGAGGAAATCTAAAGGAGCTAAGGCTTTTTATTCGTTTAGAAGGATTGAGTATTTTAATTACTTTTATTGTGCAGCTGCTGCTTCCAGAGAGAGATTGGATGAAGATCCTGAATTAAACCTAATCCTTTATTTTCCAGATCTTCGAGTAAACTGAGCGAGTATCCTATATAATCAGGGTTCGGGGAGTGAGTTAGAGGAGCTTTAATCAGACTTATTTTCGGAGATTCATATTTTTTGATCAGCGGTCATATATCATGGGACCAAAAACGTCAAATATCAAATGTACACGCTTCATAAAATCCATGACACATGTGATCATGTGATATGTAATTCACCTGCCTACGAGGTAATGTGCCAAAACGCCATACATAGAATTATCTGTCATGTGAATTCACCCCGATAACTATATTACGATGGTCAGTGGTCACATGGGTTCTAGGCAAACACTTCCTCGTCATACCAAATGTCACCCACAAATAATTGACAGTTTGACTTCATCAATTCTTCATTGCAAAGCCTGTCAATGACGTGACCCTTAACAGTATGTATAAAAAAGGACTCACTTAGATGAGAGTCTGGATCAAGGCGTGATCTACTCAACACTCTATTTCACCATGCGATCACAAGATCTTACTGCAGTGAGACTTTCTTTCTACACACACTACACACATGTCATCAATCACATCAAAAGTATAATTGACAACCTCACAGCCGAAATTAAAAAGCATGAAATGAATCAATATCACGACAAAATGGACAAATACGAAAGTGAACATCGAAAATAAGATTTGATGGATAGACCGAGAGCAAAATGATCAAGACGAGAATTTATAAGACCTGACTCAGACTTATAAATTTGATAATTATTGGAGAAAATCCAAATCTATAATTTAAGCGTCTAAAATGGAAACGGTTCACGGTAGGAAAAGCATATGTACACTAATAAGGTAAACCATCATATATTCAGCCTGACTGAATATATCATTTCAAGCAAGTCCTATATGATCAGGTCAAGAAATCGTGTAAAAATGATATGCTTTAACATTGTGATATCGATATCATGGCTCAGCGTATAATATCGATGATCAAAAACCACCTATTTTTCGTGCACACAATAAGGTCATTATTTGAACAGTTAGTGGAAGGATCCTGGAAAAATATGGCTAAAAGAGGGATATATTATGCCGACCCAATCCTATCCGCCATATTGGCTCCCATATATTCATCAGCAAAATGCATCAGATAGTTGAATTAAGTGAAAGCATATAGTGCACTTAAATACACAGTTATATCATGAAGTGATGTTTAAGATGATGTAATTTAAAAATATGTATATGTACAAAATAAAATAAAGTAATTAGAAATAATTATGTGTTAAAAAGTTTACTGTAATATCAATGTGTGAACATTTCTACAACATTTCTACAACTGAATTCATAAGAAGCTTACCTGAGAGGAGCAGAAGAGCGGTTCCGGGTATTACCTCATCACCATAAAGTTGAGTGGTAGAGCTAATGAGCCATGGACAAACTATATATTATATTTTGTACGCTATATAAAATGGTTGCTTATATTAAGTCTACGCAGATTGACTCAACCAATTGACCACTCTGAAGTATCTTGATGCCGTCTTTTCCAAACATCTATTTTATTATATTGGCAGTAGGACTTATTACATTATGTAATGGGATGGGAGCTTCTGACCCCGCCCCAATTAAAGATGTATTACGTAACCATGGTCAGTAAATTTTCCCATTAAGGAGGTAGATGCTGCCCAAAGGATCGAAGTGACGTCATCAATTCTCTATTCTTCATCATGGTAATGATGCCACTTTTCTCTATCAATTGTTCGCGATTTACCAAAACATCGGGTTTCCGGGTTCATTTCCACTATAATATATTGTCAAGGAGGCAGATATCAAATGAGTTGTATAATAAGGGCATTGTGTTAGAGAGTCAGATGCATCGTCTTTGAGCAGGGTCCTACTTTGGAACTTGACGGGACACAATTTGCCCCTCATTAAAATGGCAGGGATACTTCATCATTTTCTTCATTTAAGAGGGCTGGACCAAAGGAAGGATATAAATGGGAACAGTTAATAATCCTGTCGTCATCTGCCTGCCAAAACTAATCCTTTTGAAGATCCATCCCAGGGTTTGAGGAGATTGACTGTTATTCATCCAAAGCTCACCGTTTTCTTATATCTTGTAGTTTTATTCCTCTGAGATTATTACTTTGGCTTTAGGGGCAAACCATGAAGGTCCCATTTAGTCGCTTGAAACAAAAGCAAAAGAAGACTAAGGGCGAATCAAGAGAAAATCAAGAGGAAATGGGAAGGTTCGTGGAAGGTACTAGCCTTTTACTGTTTCTGTAATCGATTCAGCGGTCCAAATTTGGTTTTTAAACATTTGATCGCTGTTGATGCGGTGGAATGGTCAAAAAAAGTTTTTGAAAATTTTAAGAGTTTTTGACACTTTTCAGTAAGAAAAATCTCACTGGTAAGACAGATCTACATATTTATCAGTAAATTTGAAATTCAATCTCTGATAACCTGTCCAGTTATTGCTTACTCAATCACATGATAAAATTATATTATGCATGTGTTACAGCAAAATTACAACATCTGTCTTCTAGACAGTAAATATGTCTACGTATTATAATATCTTGAAATATTCGAAACGAAAACTAGCAAGATATTCATCCAAGTCTATCTCGTGAAAGTTAAAAACTGAGAGGGAAAGTATACTAAGTGTCATACCGAAAAAATAGGCGGTCGGATGTCATCAGCATGCCGTACTATAACGGCATAACGCATATCCTATGTGTGCGCATGGATCGATCAAATAAGGGATCGACCAAAAACACAATTTTTCTGTTTGCGCGTCAACTTTTCATAGAAATACTATCAAAAGTAAATTGCGCACACATGGAAATTGTGCGTCTTTATCGATCCCTTCATCGATCCATGACATCATTTTCACCGGCCTAACAACAACTTTCTAATAGAAATGTTAAGACTCACGCATACCCCTCAAGAGAGTACCTATAATCTTCTTCATATGTTAAACATAGCCTGTAATAATGCGGGAATGTTAAAATATATTGTAAATATATTATAATATAGTAATTGTAAATATTATAATGAATATTAACAATATTATAATGAGTAAACAATGTCATGATCAACGGAATAGTATATAGATTCGAATACTGGTAATATATTAATGTTAATGAAAATCATGTGATATCACGTTATTTGTTAAGTAAATTTTCAATACTGATAAGTCGTTGAATGACTCAAATTCTTTAAGGGTTTGATGGGCAGGGTCAAAAAATATTATGTGGTGAACTAAATTGCAAATCATCAAAATTTCCATGAAAATTATTCTTGTTTATGTCTAAACCTAATGTTATGTTTAAACGACGTATGTGCCAAGAAAACTGCGCATCAACAAAATCAATATTTTTAGCTAATGGCAATTCTTTATGAGAACCATTAAAAAACAAAGCGGTTTTCATCAACTCTGAGTTTGCATATATAATATTTAATTGAGCCATATTCTTATAACCGGCAATTAGTTTTAAGCACCGACCTATCAAGCATTCAAACCAATTAAATATTATTTTTTATTTGACGAAAACCTTTCGCCGGTTCACCATTTTTCGTGCTATTTGCCCGTTTTTTTTTATTATTATTCCGATTGCTTAGAAGATTTGGATGATTTGCAATGCTTAATTCTATTGACATGAATTCTAAAGTAGGGAGGAGGGGTGGTATCAATCAAATCTTAAAATTGTTTATATTAGTCTATCGATGCAGTTAAACGAAACAGTCTTAATAGAAATGATATATAACATAACGGATTATTAAATCTGGCTGATATCGTATATTTTGTAGTGGTAAAAGATGAAACAATGTCAAAACAGAGCACAATCCAACAATATTCGTGATGAAAAATAGGCGGTTCGGTATTTATCAGATCGATTCACCATAATTAGCACTGATAATGACATTATTTTCAACCGCCTATATTATTCTTAGGTCAAACATATTTTTTGGGCTTGATATATAGAGACCATTTTCAAACAACAATTTCACCGTTATTATTAATTAATTTGAAAGTAATTAACTAGAGCAACGGGATGTAAGCACGCGAGTTCTAAGTATTAATCATTTAATAACATTAGAGAATGTAATATGTAATCATATTAAATAGTGTATATACCAATAAAATATAATATAGATTGAATTTATTATCATCAATTCTCTTAGTCCTATCTGGTTTTCAAAAAAACAACATATAGATTCGATCACAACTAACATGTCATATATGCCGCAAACAAAATTCAGGTGGTTGAATGAAACTCATCAATAAAAGCAATTAATTGACCAATTTAAGCCATCAATTGGCCAATTAAAATTGACCAATTAAAATCATGATGATGAAGTGTCACGTTCAACCGTCCATCAATCGTACGCGGCCTTTACACAAACATCGCACACAGCTATGTCCGGCGGTTCTTATAGTCGATACCAAATAAGGAAACTTTGCATTACCTTATACGGTAATAACTGCCAAATAAGGCAAACGTTCATTACCTTATATGGTAAATAATTACAGTCCACCGATCAATCGTGTTTGATGTATACAGAAGCCATGTATATATACCAATGTATAATATATAAGTAAAAATATTGTTAAAAATTTAAACACTAAACTGCTCTCGTAAGCTGAGGTTAATACTGTGGAGTTTTGTTTTTGAAATTATTATATCAATTAACCATGCTATGTATCGTAAAGAGAATTGCTAACTATTCGTTGAATATCCGTGATGAAATAGCCGATTATATTTTATTCTAATTTATAACATGTGATTGGGTCCCAGATTAACGATAAGAGAACATTTTTAATTGATAAAAACGCATTTTTAGATCTCAAACCAGCCAAAAATAATTCAGCAAAGCCAATTCAGCAAATCCACTGCGGCACAATAATTGTCGCGCTCGAAAAATAGGCGGTTGTGGAGACTCAATTTTCAGGGGGTTTTACAGGCGGGTTGAGGGTACCGAACCGCCTATGATTCGCTCACGGAATGTCCGCCCTCTTAAGTGGTCCGGCCTCTAAAAAGTTAAAAAGTGCACACAATTAATACAAAAATTTGTCACATTCATATAGAATATACGTATCATCCCCTCCTTTAAAATTAGTCAAATCTCGGGATCATAATATGGTCAAACGTCTCAGCTACATGGATAAATTCTAATATCCTCGAATAATTATATATTATGCGGAATATTTCAGCAAAACCAACGAACTGTGATATGATTGAACTAAGAAAATCAGCTAAGTTCTCACTTTTTTTAGAGTTTGTATTTAGATATTGTAGTGTATTGCATGAAGACAGGCACATTTATTTCTTCCAACGAATTTTGTGGAAGACTTCTTTGCTTATTCCACGATCATCGATCTGTATATCTTCAGCTAGAAACTGCTTATTACTTCCTCCATATTTTAAATTTCACAAAGTAACGACAGGAGACGCTCCTTGTGTATTATGCTAATAAAACGCACCTTCCTTTGATGGATTGTTCAGTTGACGGTGCCCGGCTTTCTTCCTTCCCCGCGCCCCACATCACACACAAAATAATGTGAAAGTTTAAATTTATCTGAATCTGAGCTTTCTAAAACCACGTGACGTCACCGTCACGCGTGAGAGGTTAACTGAGCAACACACACGTGCACACATTACGAATGCGCGCATGCACGTGCACACGTGACACGAGTTTGTGCACGTGCGCACGTGACGCGCGCACATATATGATATGACGTCATGATATCTCACGCAAATTGTAGCATAACCTCTCACTGTTATAGGAAAAATAAGTCGGGGCACACAAACTACAAATTGGGGTCGTCGCCCAGATTCCGACCCTTCTTGGACACATGGGCGCGTATTAACCTCGGACAAACGTTGGTCATGATCTCTTGGAAGCAGGACGGCGATATGGACGCCGCCAGGACGTTTAGAATGACTCGTCCCGACGTTCCGATCTTGTAGTACACCTTTTTGTAGTGAGGAAAGGGAGGGTTTTTGGGAAAAGTTGGATGCGGCAATAACACAAAACTCCCAAAATTGGAATAGGTTTACCAGGACCCCCTTCAAAAGCATCGCACCACAACTCAGATAATTACAACAGAAAAAGCTGAAAAACAGACAAAATTATGAACTTATAAACAGATAATCAAATACACATAAAAACAGACAAACAAAACTTACGAAAATAAACATAAAAATTCATGAAAAGACAAACAGACAAACAAACAAAAATCAAACAAAAACCCAACAAAACCTTACGTGGCCAACATGCGACGGTAGGAACCGTAGATGAAGACCACTCGGATGATACCGGCTAGCACGTTGAATACGTTCGATACGATGACGAACACTGCGAGGGGAACGGGATAAGGGGTTTTGGTTTATGAAGGGGGGGGGGGAAGTCTGGGACAAGAGCGAGAGGAGGAAGGGTAGGAGGGGAAAAGGGAAAAAAGATTTAAGCAAAAAAGAGGGGGTTAAAGATTCTGATCTTTTTCTGATCAGGCCAACAAAACCAGCAGTAATAAATTACAAATTTCCGTGGAAACGGTCCGCTTTTAGGGTCAAATACTGTGAAGTTATCGAAATACTGTCGATCAAACGCAAGTTGCGATGAAAAGGCGGAGATAAATTGGTAGAAATTTCCCTCGATATCTCCGGAAAGCTAAAGTATCGGCTATTGACAAAAACTCAACAATAATTAACACCGGCAAAACTTGCAGAAAATATAAAATAAAGAAATAAGGCAAAATGAAAATAATAATATATTATGCACTTTCTTGAATTGAACTTTTTATAGTTTTACGTAAAAAACTGAAAGCCTTTATATATCTAAGTATATAGGCCGCTGTCAGAATATCAACTCAACACCTACTGATAATCTATATCTTTGAAAATAAACATAAATCAGGTCAACATGCACTATGTCGCATTAACAGAGTTCCATATTATAATGTCGCTTGGCTTTAGTTTTTTTATCGCGCTATAATATCCGGCTAGACCCGATGAAATCATCTTTAAAGTAGAATATTACGAGTAAAATGTACAAATTAATTTAATTCTTAATTTATCATAATTAATGAATGCGTGTTTGATATTAAAATTAATTATGTGAAAATTGAAGAGCTCGATTCTTGGAGTATTAAAACTCTGGATAGTTTTGAGCGATATTTCAGCGATAGATGTAAGTGGCTAACCTAGTGTATAAGTAATGGTAACACATGTGTTAGCATGGTAACCCATGTGTATTCTGATAGCAATGGTAACAGATATGTTAACATGGTAACGGGCATGGTAACACATGGGTTACAATGGTAACGCCCAACTAACCTAGTGACCACCAGAGGATGAGGAAGATGTACTGGTTGATAACGTTGGGGGCCAGCACACACATTCCGTTCTCGTCCTCGAGACCTGATGGACCCCATCGGACGATCTCACAAGCCACCATCTTGGGGAAGAGGAGGTCCTTAATTCCTGTGGGGGAGAGGAGTGTGATTTGGGGCGGATTGAGGGGGCTTCCAGTGGGAGTGATTTGGGGTCATAGTTCCTTAAATTAACACAGAAAGGGACTGTTAAAGCGAATTTTTCGACTATTATTCCTGAGATCATGACTAAAATAAACAATAAAAATCGTCTGTCTAACTAAAGCAGACGCAAAAATCTTTCCATTCCTCCTTAAATCGAACCTGTGACATTGGCAGGAGGGTCAGGCCACTGCTGGGCCCATGTGATTCCGTACTGTTTGAAATCAGCCAGTTCGAACATCATGGCGGTCAGGACCATGATCAGGACTGATATCACCAGGTACATGATCTTAATACCTGCAAAGTGGGAGATAAGAGATTTCTGTAAAGGAAAAACTAAGAAAATGAGTTGAGATATGAAGATGTAGCGCCGCAAAAGCAACTTCTGCAGATGAAATTTTCTGTAAATCCGGGTGTTTTCAGACCTCATCAACGATAAGGAAATCAAGAATTGTCAAAAAGTACCTTACCAATAACTAGAATACCGATTCCATGTCGTTCAATGAAGTTGGCATACATCGAGTGCTCGTTCATGTATATGGAAAACCTGTAAAGATGTGAAAATAAATTATTTTAAGAGAAATTGATAAATTAGCCGAAAAAGTCATTTTGTTGATTTGTTGAAAATTCCACAGATTTCAAAATAAAAACTTTCAAAATTATGATTGGGAGGGCAATAATTTCTTCAGAGATGATTAAATTGCTATCATCAATTCAGCACGAAACTAACAAAGGAGAAATTTATGGTTATTTAAAAAAAGAACACGGACCTGTGATAAAGCCAGATGGAAGCTTTCTCTGAGTCAGCTTTGACGCCCTCCTCGCCATCAAGAGGGTTGTATAACATGCAGATGAGGGGTTTAACATCGCCGAACCCGTACCTCTGTGGGATAAGAGGGGTTAAAAAGGGGAACTAAAAGGGGTTTTAAGATGAAGTATAAAAAGGGGTTAGTTAGAAGGGGCTTAATCAGGGAAATGGGTCAAACGGCTGTTGAAATGGGATGAAAGAATAAAGGGTTCAAAGGCAAGGTTTAAATGAGGTTTCATGAGACTGACAGAAGTATGGCAATTGGCATGCTCTGTAAATTCAAGAGCCACTTCAGACAGTGAGACTTGAAAGGTCTCATAATAAGCTCTCAAGATTGACAGCATTTTAAACCCAATCATAAATATATTTATCGCTATCTCTGACAGGATGAAGTTCGGTTTTTATATGATTCTTAAAAATGATCGAGCACAAACGAAACCTATCGTATTAAAACCGTGACAGCACACTTCCATGAATAGGACCGGAACACATCACTTGCTGAAGATTGCTTTTACCAAATATGATTTAATCTCGCGTTCCTCGGGTCGAACCAGAACCGTTTCAATTAAAATAATAACCACCAAAACCGTTGGACGGTTGGTCTAGTAACCCCCCGCTGGTTTGGATGTGATCAGCCCATTTTGTCTCTTTTCAGGTTCCGTTGTCACATCCAAACCTGCGGGGGGTTACTAGACCAACCGTCCAACGGTTTTGGTGGTGATATCTTGACAGATGTATGTAGTTTGAACCCATGTTACTTGCCCAAAGGCAGTTTCAACCCACGTAACTTGCCCTCACGTAGTCAGAACCCTCGTTACTAGCCCACGCGCAAGTCTAACCCACATAAATCACCCTGAGGAAGTCCAAAACTAAGTTATTCTAACTTGAAATTACTAGAATTGATATATGTCTTAATTTCTACAAAACGTCCGTGTGTACTCACGTGCTTAGATATAGCAACCAGATCTAATTTCACGTGCATTAGTCGTATTTGAACTCATTTCAACGTAACCAAGTCGAAAATCCCGTGTAAATATCAATTTCTTCAAATCCCCTAATTTCTACAAAACGTCCGTGTATACTCACGTGCTAAAATATGGCAACCAGATCTAATTTCATGTGCATTAGTCGTATTTAAACTCATTTCAAAATAATCAAGTCGAAAATCCTGCGTAAATATCAATTTCTTCAAATCCCTAATTTCTACAAAACGTCCGCGTGAACTCACGTGCTTCACTAGTCCATCGTATATTTCCCCGTTATTCGGACCCCCCCGTTATTTGGACCCCGTTACTTGGACCCCGATATTCGGACCCCGTTATTCGGACCCCCGTTATTCGGACACCCGTTATTCGGACCCCCGTTACTCGGACCCCCGTTATTCGGACCCCCGTTATTCGGACCCCCGATATTCGGACCCCCGATATTCGGACCCCCGTTATTCGGACCCCCGTTAATCCGATGAAAACTCTATGAGTTGGAGATGTAAAAGTAGCGCAAAATAGCGTTCTATCACAAAATACGCTATTATTATAGTGGTTTTATTATATAGTGGTTTTACGCGATTTTGATGACGTCATCACAGCACCCAAATAAGCTCAAACCAACTTCCCATATAGCCTATAAGACAATTCCGCCTTAGTACAACATACTTTGACCGGTCTCATCTCAAGATAAGCTGCAGTTCTTGACATATCACTCGTTTAAGTTTTTCTCCTAAAATTTTGAAATTGATTTTTCACCGTACCTTAGAAAATCGCGTATATCTCGATGAAAAATCGAGATAGCCCAATGATCCGTATGATTTTCTGAAAGCTCTTTAAATTTCCAACTAACGATTTTCCAACATTTTTGAGCTATCTCCATTCCTTCTTGGCGAAAAATGCGCATAAAGATGGCCTATTCTCGCTAAAAAAGCAATAAAATTTCGCTAAGTTGATGACGTCATAGTGACGTGAAAATGACGTCACCAGAACTTCTCTTATAGCCTATAACATTTTCCCATCTTAGATAAACAAAACCTGACCTCGATCATGGCTCTACCATTTCCCGTTCTTGACATCTCGGCTTTCCAAATTTGCTCCCAATTATCATGATATTATTATACATTATATAACGATCGTTATATAATTCTTGCTCCGATAATTTTTGTTATATAACGGCTTCAAAAATGGAGTTTAGCGGTCAATTAATAATTTTCATAAGATTTTACAATTTTCGAAATTTTGGGGTGTGATAATTTTTCCAGGTGTGTGATAACTGTACAGTTATCACACCCCTCAAAGAACAGTTATCACACCTTTGAAAAATTATCACACCCCAAAAATCAAAACTTTAGAATTTTGTGATTCGTTTTTATTTACTATGTAAAGTATGTAAAGTCATTTTAATCTGACTTTTCAGTCAATTCTCTCACTCCCATACACCAGTGTATCTTATTCACCTTATACATCTTATGTTATCTTGTTTTGGTTTCATGAGTTTATGCATTCACCGTTCACGTTAGTCTTTATATGAGCGGCGCACGCACGTGCCAGTAAAGCAGTAAGACCACTTGCTCTCACTCCATTACGATACACCAGTGTATACAAATTGTGTTATCTTGTTTTCGGTTCATGAGTTTATGTATACTTGTTGGTCATTATATGAGCCGCGCACCCACGTGCCAGTAACAGAACTTGCTCTCACGCCATTACGATACACCAGTGTATACATTTTTTTTGTTATCTTGTTTCGGTTTCATGAGTTTATGTATACCCGGTAGTCGTTATATGAGCCGCGCACCCACGTGCCAGTAAGACCACTTGCTCCCACTCCATTACGATACATCCATTAGGATTCACCAGTGTATACGTATTACGTTATCTTGTTTTGGTTTCATGAGTTTATGTATACTTGTTGGTCATTATATGAGCCGCGCACCCATGTGCCAGTAAGACCACTTCCTCTCACTCCATTAGGATACACCACTGTAGCAGTGTATACATTTATTTTGTTATCTTGTTTCGGTTTCATGAGTTTATGTATACCCGGTAGTCGTTATATGAGCCATTGCACCCATTACCTCACTACTAGTCTACAATTTGCCTATAAATGTGCATCCGTTACGGCGTTACACACGTACACAGAAATGATCATTGATCTTTCAATTTTGTTTTGATGTTGCTACACATTTCAATCGACAATCACTTTATAGCTTACCTAGTTGAATCAAAAAATATGAGCAAAGTTTATGAAGATTCCGTACTTTCGTTTTATGCATACTTTGAAGGCAAATTTAGATATACATAGCCACTCTTCACCATCTAATCTAAGATTCCTGGCCAATCTTGATACTTTCCTAAGTCAATTTCAGGCCCTCTACTCTCTAGCTCAAAGGGTTTTTATATTTGAAAGCTTCTAAATTTGCTTTTATTGGAAAAACCAGTGTAGATCTCCGCCCGTTTCTCACGTTATATAATAGATTAATCAACCACCCTAAGGATACGTTTATATCAATTATCACACTCGCCTTCGGCTCAGTGATAATTGGAATATACACTCGCCTTCGGCTCGAGCAATAATTCGAATTATCACACTCGCTTCGCTCGTGTGATAATTCATATAAACGTATCCTAAGGGTGTTTGATTATCCTATATTATATAACCCTGTGACACTCAAATCTCTAACTTATACCCCTGGCCAGTTTTCTTTTTACCGCGGGGGGTTACCGCCCTGGCCAGGGCGGGAATGCTCGAGCTCCGAAATCTTATATTATAAAATTCAAATAATATGTAACAATTATAATATGGCGGAGAATTCAGGTCGGTCAGAATAATTATATTCGAGAATTTAGCTGTATAATCCAACATATTTTAGACAAAAAACACATCTTCCAGGTTAATTTCACATGATTAAAGCGCAAAAACCTTACGAGATATGGCAGGTAACTTTATGAATGAGATGAAAGAGCAACTAACCTTATAAATGAGATAATACAGCAGCTAGACTTATAAATGAGATAAGACAGGAACTAAACTTATGAATGAGATAAGGCAGAAACAAGCTTTCTAAATGAGATAAGACAGGAACTAACCTTATAAAGGAGATAAGGCAGCAACTAACCTTATAACTGAGATAAGACAGAAACTTACCTTATAAATGAGATAAGGCAGGAACTAACCATATGAATGAGATAAGGCAGGAACTAACCTTATAAATGAGATAAGGCAGGAAGAAGGCAGCAGCCGCCAGCCAGAAGTAGAATGGAATCCACTGGTACCACAAGTGGTAGACACGAGTGGTATTGATACCTCTACCCTTGTCTCCACAACTGTCTCCTGAAAAATTATAACTTGTTAATTACCGTCGTAAATCGGAATTTGAATTATATTCTGGATATAATCGGAATCGGGTTGCTGAATTGGTTTTTAAGAAGTGGCTGAGAAGAGATGTATTGTTCTAATAAGATGATATCATTGGTATGGTTGTTCTCGAATCTACAGGAGGGCATTATTAGAAAGGAGCATTTGACAAGGCTGAACTTGGAAAGTTTAGACTTTTACACAGGGCGTTGCCTGGCGATATCCGCTTATGAAATGTTGCACGTTTTCAGAATATAAGATTCAAATATAACACATTCTACATGTCTTAGCCGAGCAGGATACCGGAATATGAAAATATTTGCCAGAAATGCTATATCAAAATATTTGCTAAATGTTTTATCACCTAGAACAACGTATGTAGGGTTGCAGACGTGCCCTAAAAGTTTGTTTTTCCAAAAAAAAGTTGGCCAAGGAAATAAATGTTGCGGTTCAATAAACACCGTAAACAGCTTGGTGTTAAACTGAGTAAATTTGACGATAGCTGCTTATGTTAAAGTGCTAATGGTATGGATTGCAAAGTTCATATTTGGCTTTCATAATTTCAAACATAACAAGCTTGAGTTTCAGGGACTTTCAGTTTTGTTTGAGGGTGGAAAGACAAATTGATGGCCTGACACGATGCGATAGTTGATAAAAGATAGCCTGGCACGAAATAAGTTTGAAAAACAATTGATCATTGTTAAATATCCAAGTCAAACTATGGCTTTGCGTTTTAATGGAGTTCCTTTAAACTTTGAGCAGCCATATTTGATCACTTTAACTGACATTTAAAAAGTTAAACGGAAATTTGTCGCATTTGTAATGATGCACGATTCCACGAATTTCACAAAATTAGTTAAATGCATGAATATTCACCCAAGAAACCAGGCTATGAGTGCTTTGAATAGTCCCTGATGCAACCAGTTGATTCAAAGAGACCGATCAAGGCGATCGACCGATCTTAGATCAGCCGTCAATCACCATGATCCATCTCTAATTCATCAGTAAAAATCTAAAATATATCAAAAATCCGGTTTAATCACAATAATAAATGATTGCGATTGTAAGAATGGTTTGTTTTCCATGATACAATGTGCTCTGATCACATCACGGTACATCCGATACCAAAGAAACTCACATAACACTTTGAATGGAGGGGGCAGTGTTTACTGGTTTCTCCGATGGAAACATGCATGAAAATCAATTATTTGAGGGACGGGGAATGTTGTATGAGGGACAATTTACGAACATTTTTTGTTACATGGGAAGAGGGATCGAATGAAACAAATCGGCCAAAAATTTGGTTAATATTATAGTTAACAAGTAAATGTGATAAATAATTGATATTAGATAAGTTTAGCCACGAAGCAGATATTGTAGCCAGAATAACAAGTAGCTTATTCATCAAATCACTTTGAATATCCTCTGGATAGCAGACACACTAGAGCTGAATATCCCCGTCATAGAAAGAGGAAACATCCCCAAGAATTCAGTATACAGTATAGCTCCTTCACTCAGCAGAGAAGTTCACACAAAGTCGAGTTCAACTTGAAACACATTACTGGAATACCGAAGTTTCCCGAAGTTACCCTCTGAAAGCTCCAAGAAGTCTTGATCAATAATATACAAGAGTTACAAAAGACCGCCGTATGATGAGTAGAATTTCCAAGAATCAAAGTTCAAATCCCTGAGCTTTGAGATGAATGTGTTCAGCGAAGGTACGTAAAACCACGAGCGAGAGATTTGGGTGGGGCTAGTGCCACGCACGAGAAAATAGGCGGTTAATTAATTATGCCAATATCAGCGGCGAATTAACTTACCCGAAGTATCGTTGTGACAGTAACCAATGAGTGCGCGAGTCTTTGGTCACCTCACACGCTGATTGGTCAATGCCAAATGGGCTAGCTAATAGGCCGCCGATAGTAGTGACACCAAACCGTCTATTTGTCGTGCGCGACACAAGCGCGCGCGTGGCTGATAGAAAACCCACACGCGCGCGCGCACACCCACCTCCCGGACCCCGCTTATATCTTTGGCAAGTCTTGCACGCACAGACATTGTATATCCACAGACATGTATATGGGAAGAATATGGACAACTGCATGCACGTGTAATAATGTTCTATGTATACTTACGGAAACCGCCACTGCGACCGCTGTCTTTTCCCAGATCTATTTCAAGTATGGTGGGGAATCAATGTCAGAAGAAGAATAGTATCATTCGAACACACGTTCAGATTATTTCATCCGAGATCGTGCACAGTACAGAAGAGCTCTAACAGAAGAGTTCATATCTCAAGTTTGGCAATCGGTTTCAGTAGAATATATTCATATCGCAGATATATTGAAAGACAAGCCAATCACAATTATTATTCACCATATTATTTATAGGGGCTTGCCGCCCCCACACTTTTTAGAAATAACAATATAGATCCAGGACATTATATCACATTCATTATACGAAGAACATCTCTCGATTATTCATAATTTTTGTCCGAGACCGTTTAGAAAAATATCAAATTCGACACTTCCACAATTGACATACTCACACACAATAAATATTATACTTATTCTTGATAATTCGCACATATAAAATCTTCACAGATATTTGTGATTTTTGAGTAGTGGATGACATGCAGACATAATGGCCCAGAATAGCGTGGTGTGTGTGAGTGAGAGACGGATCGGAATGTGGATTGGTCATGTGGTGCAGGAATACTAAGCAGTCGAGATGGATGTTCTTTTCAGAGCTTAGAATAGTGAATTGATGACATTGAAAGGCTTAGCATTCGCACGCGAAACAGAATTCCCCAACATGCATTGCAAGTCTCAAATCACCATCGACTGAAAAATCTAAGGGGAAGCAAAATCTAGCAAGAATGACAAAATATGCAGTTCATTAGGCGGCATTCGTAGCCCCAGTCCTTTGCATTCAAGTATCACAGTGAAGCAACAATATAACACATTGAGATGGAATTTTTTAAATATCAAAATTGGCATTGGTTGGTTGATATGATATGAACAGTGAAAAATGAGAACAAATACTAAGACATCCAGACATCATTGCTTGATTGGAAATATGAAACGAAACATGGGTTGTCGCGTTGAAAAACATGAAAATCTAAATCAAATTGCTGTCATAAATTATTTGTGATTAATGATTATATTCAAAATAATGATTAAAAATTGGAATCATTGAAATCAAGAATTAAACATGAACCCAACATAAACAAAATCAAGATGTTAACATGAACCCAACATGAACAAAATCAAGATATTGACACGAATCTAAGATAGATAAAATCATAAAATCAACGTGAACAATGAACATGGAACAATTAATAATTCAACATAAACCATGAACCCGACACTAACAATCATTATTAAACATGTAAGAACAATTGCGAGCGGAGAAAATAGGCGGTGTGACATCAAAAAACACATTAACTCTAAAAGGAACATACATGAGTGGGTCAGAAGGGATCGGGATGGGGGGGGGGAGGTCAACAGAGGGTCAGCAGGGGGTCATTGATTAAATTTTATACGACCAATCTCACCACCGCCTATTTTCTCACAGAGTCATAAAAAAGGAAAAAAAAGAGAGAAAAGAAGTTTCCACTCTCCCAAACAAAGCGGAATCTCCTCTGGAATAACACCAGGGTACGGCACGTTGTTGGTACTGTAGTCGTAGGCTTCCTTGATCGTATAAAGCCCCTGTGTCCAGCAGTAATCCTCCGCAAACGACCCATCGTACTTCGTGAAGCCGTTACACGAGATTATGTTACCTGGAGGAGGAAAGTTGGTGTAATGGTATCAAGTCTGGCTCGTGATCAAAAGATCCCGGGTTCGATTTCCTGTCATTCCCCAAAATATGAATGGCTGAATGTTGCCGAAAAAAAGGGTACAATGCAGGGCATTTGAACAGAAGAAAGTAGAACGAAAAAACGGAAAATATCTGGAATTTGAAGAAAATATAAAGCGAAGACAAGAAATTATCTGGAATTTGAACAGAAGAAAATATAAAGCGAAAACAAGAAAATATCTGGAAGACTTTTATATCACCTGTGTGTTGCCTAACAGTGACGACAGTTCCGCAGATGACCATGAGGACGAACATGAAACTCCTGTTGAGCTGATCCCACCCGTCATCAATAGTGATCTCCTTGAAGGGAGATAACCTGCGGAGAAATAGGGAGATTAATCTCAAATATGATACATGACTCAGAGAATTCACATGATGGATTTTGCCAGGAATATCCGCACAGAAGGTTTGAAATAGCTGTAGAGGAAACATTTTTAAATCAACTACTAATTAAAATCATTAATCAGGAAAAAGTTTGAATTTACGAGGCCACAAGAAGCGCTGCAATTACGGATAAAAAATATTGAAATCCAGGAAACTCACCTGCTGAATTGAGCAAGGCTCGAAATCAGCATTTTGGCTGATCTTCTTCACTCTTCTATTTGATTCCTTACTTCGCTCAACGAAATGAAATGGTTAGTAACAAGAACGTAGGTAGGGAATTTGTACAGTCAACAGGAATAAAAAGCAAGCATATTTTAGATGGTTGTTACAAGAAAATTATATTCAAAACAGTTTAACGTTTAATTTAACTGCTCAGGCTCTGCCCTATATACAAGGCGGGTTTAAACGATCAATCAAGGCTCAAACAATCGCTAGCCAGCTCGAATAACTCAAATATTCCAGGTAACAATGAACCGCCCTTTAATAAAGCAATAACAATAATAAGTCTCCTTAAGACCCCCTTTGAAATTTTAATTAATCACAGAAAGAAAGCAAGCAATTTTCCGTGTACACTAGAGAATAAAGGTGAATGGAAACAGCTATCAAGAAGCAAAGTGTGTGTAGGTTTATGCTTGGTGTGTAGGTTTATGCTTGATGTGTCTAAGTTTATGCGTGGTGCTTGTTAAATCCCTCACTTGACGGGGGAAACTGTAGCCTTCTAACTTTGACAGAGCCGTGCAAGGCCCTCGCACGGCTCAGACGTTAACTGCACATCATTATATGTCATCAAGTGACCACATCAAGTGACCACATCAAAGCATAATATGCCATTGATTTTACTTTCAACCGTAAACTTGAACGTAAGTGAGTGAATGTGTGACAATTGAGACAGGAAAATGTAGCAGGTACACTCAATGCAAACTGTAACATTTACGCAAACAATAAATTCAGGCATTGGAGGTCGGATTGGACAACATTTATCAGATTATGAGTAAAAGAAATAACCTATTTTAAATTTGGTGAGTTCCTCCGAAATGCAGATATGTCCCCTTGTTTGTTCCCAGGAAATCCCAATCAGCATGTAAAATGTTAATAGGGATTAGACAAACCTATCAAGCGTTAAGGTGACAGCGACAAAATTATCATAGTTAATGACATCATCAAACCGCCTAAGTAAGACCCATTAAACAGTGAGGTCCATTAAACAGTACATGCTAAAAGAGTGAACACATTATCCATTCGTTATGCAAACAAAGTAGAAGGAGCTAATCCTGAACTCAAAACACCCCTAAGGGGACTTAGAATGGAACATCAGACAATTCCAAATTGTTTAAGATGAAGTGAATCTGATGTCATAAATATTAACCAAATGCATGCTTGGTACACAGATGAACTACCATAAAAGGCAGTTCGATTGGGTACATAAGAGATCTTAACCTTTTCTCGTGTGTTTATATCGAAATAAACTACAGATAAAAAGAGGATACAATCATTGTCGATAATGCTGAAAATAGCTTCACGAAAGTAAAGGATATTCATTTTAATTTCGACCATGTTATTACTCAAAATGTCAGTGTCATAGAGATGTACGATTTTGTATGAAGCAAAGGCAAGATATGATATTTTGAGCCACAGTGGTATTATATCACACCAAAGCACCAAAGTCAGACAAACGAGCACACCAAATTCAGACACTTTGATACAGAGACAAGAGCGTCACCTGAGACAAGAGATCTAGATCTATGTCAACATTGTAACATCTATTCGGCGAAATATTTACAAATCTTGGCGCCAATCTACATGAGACCTGAGCTGGAATGGTAGTCAGTTGAATGTGATGTCATTATGATGATATGAAATAAGGAATTGATGATTATGAAGCGCTTATTTTCTCATTATTTGTTGAATAATTCTTGGCGGGGGTCTGAAACATATGATACAAACGTTTGTTCATTGCTTATGCCAAGGAAACATATTATGAGATGACGATAATCAAGTCACGCTTCATCATACGATAAGAAACATAAGATAAAGAAAATCAAGTACATAGACCAGGACCATAATACAAGTAATATCATGGATGAATGATTCAGAAGATATTATGCATAATTCATGATATAAACCTATGGGTAGTGGCATGGCCGCAATCTAAATAAAGGTCGAATGAAACTAGTCCATAGATATTATTCTATCATTCATCATCAAATTATCGAACCCCAGATATGTTTTTGACTCATGATTATATGGAATTTGCCGCCGTATCAATGACTCCTATCAGTAAAATTCAATTTAGCATATTATGTTATCGCCAACTGGGGCCACATGATGATTCTACCAAGGAATCCGACAAATATAATACGATACGGGATAAGATACTCCTGTCTCCTATTTTAATGGGAATAAATCAAGTTAATTTGGTTAAAATCATACAGGGACTGCGGCTCAGCACAAATAATGATCACAGATATCACATAAAATTATTGTATAAACTTAGAACTCAAACAGTTTGCAGATTGCGAGCCCCTTTCCTTTTTCAAGATAAGGATTAAATAACCATGCACAAAATATGGATAAATCACTGATAATCAACTCATTAAAAATTCAATTAATACACACTTGAAAGGTACTAAATTCTAAGAATGCATATTATGGTTTGTACATTGAGCTGCTATCGAGATTGCATTAAATATAACCTACAGTTATGTGTACAAATTAAAGGGCACAAATGCTGTGTTCCGTTTGATTAGATGCAATTCTCAAGTTTAAATGTTATGCAACTTCCTGAGGTAATTTCCTCAATTTTCAATACACACGACCCGGGGGTAATTCAAATTACATAAGAAGACAAAAATGTGTACAACAAACGATAATTTACAACAAAACGAAAAGAAAACGCGTCTCTGGAGATGAGAACGTTTGATTCGATTAAGGGGGGAGAAAATCTAATTTGTAGGAAAATCATGGGGGTAGGAAGTGCAATCAAGTCACTAATGATGGGCCGTTTGTCATGAAATACGAGCTCAAGGAAAATGAGAGTGTGAGACTCACTGCTGCACTGAGAATTAATGATATGCGGCATATGTGTGTCTAATTGAGTTAGTCAGATATCCTTCAAATCTACAAAGTTGAAAATATCATAAAATACCATTGTACGAGGGGCTAGTTTGAACAAGAAGAAACACGATTCAATAATTGTGAAAATGGGTGGCGGTTCTTGGAATTCGGGGAAAGCAAAAGGAAGAAATGGTATTTTGCCACAACGGGATGCCCTATACAGCAATGCGAAATCAAGGCTGAAACTTGAATGGGATAATTTGAGGGCAACTGGAACCTCACTTTTAGAAATCAAAGTCAACAAGATTCCCAAAGCCTTTCCTCAAATCCTAACCTTTCAAATAAGGGCAAATTGTCTCATATGCAGGTCATTCAAGGGACTAAAAAGGTTGAAGAACAACGATTGAAGACAGCAAACCGGGAGAGATATCGAAATCAAGACTGACATCCCATTACATCAAAAACATTCCAAATCTCCCTCCAGTGTCCGGTTTCACAAATTATGAAAAAACGAGTTGGATTAGCTCACAGGCGCCCTAAAACAGATCATCAGATTTAGTCTGATCATTATTCATTTGGAAATCTGGCACAAGGAGGCCTCTTTTAAAAAGAGTGTCTGCTCTCTCGAATTTCTGTCGAAGGAAGGATATGATTCCTTACCAGAATCTGATGTTTGGAAAACGTGACCAAAAGCAGGATGGAAGGAACAAGCGAATGAAACAGTGGGAAACCAAGAATTTGGCATTTGCCCGACTAGAAAGCCAGCTCATCGAATTTAAAAGTAAAGTTGACCAACGTAGAGTTTAACACAGAATATCAATGACCCATTCGGCAATCAGACAATGAACAGAAGTATAAATGCCAAGAGGTATTTACACGCTGTACATCGTCAAGGGACAATGCAACCTCTCGACAAACAAAGAAACGAACGGTGTACACATAATATTTGCGGGGGCAGTCAGACCCCATAGCGCCGCGCGCACAAATGATCACGTGGGCGCCTGGTTTGTCTCTTCCCGCTCTTTCTGTACACCGGCGTACATTTTACACTCATTTGACGATCATTGCGTTGCCATCAGTCATGCGTGACTTTTTCAGTGTATCTTTGGTTTTAACGACTTTTTCTTTGCTCTTTCAACATTGACAAATTAGCCCATTGGATTCTTTCTCTCGTCAAGTTCGTTGATAATTCATCATTTCTGCAGCAGTCAGCACTCAGGCTTATCAAATTCTCCAAATGTTTCCCTCTCAAGTTCCTAATGAAATTTTTCCTGCCTTTCATTGAAAGTGAAAATGATCCATTGCATTTTTCCATAGATTTGTTGCAATGTCACGGATTTGCTACGACTCAAGAACGGGTATGGTTTCGGACCAGAAACCAAAAAATTTTTCCCTCCCCATTGGCCTATTTGTGAATACAAAAAGGCAAATGAGAGGGTTGGCAGAGATCGTGGTTTGGGAAGGTGAGAAATAGGATATGTGTATATCAGGTCCAGTTTTGCAATACAACTACTGTAATTTCTGGAAAGTGCCCGGATTGCTCCTTTATAATATCAGTCGCGAAAATGTCCCTCCCTCCCTCCGTCCCTCCGTCCCTCCGTCCCTCCGTCCCCATGTCACATAAATCTTCAAAATAACGAATTTCTTAATTCATGGAGCTGTCAGTTGTCAAAAGTATAAATCTTGTAGGTTGATCTGGCCCATCCGTGCTGCATGCTCGAACTCCAAAATTAAATTGCAAAAATTTCTAAATTTGATTAGGCTGTTGAAGAATTCGTGTCTTAAAAAGTTAAAATCTTAGGTGTGAGTTGGGCGGTAGATTTGAGGAAAAGGCTTCGGTTTTGTTCTAGAATTAGTACCAAATGCATAACCTGGATTCGACTAAGTTTGAGAAATACTTTTCGCTGTGAAAGACAAATATTGCTTTTTGGAACAAGAGACAGCATTGAAACAGAAAACACAAGCACGAAATTTGAAAGTCAGATAAAAAGTGATATCAACTTAGTATAAACATTAGTATAAACGCAATGATGGTAGGACAAAACCCCACCCGGACAAAACCCCACCCGGACATAACCCCACCTTAGAGCACAAATTGCGCGATGGGAACGTTCGTGCGAACCATACGTCCTAACCCTAACCGTAACCATTGCGTCACAGGATTACGCACGAGCGTCCCTTTCGCGCAATTTGTGCTCTAAGGTGGGGTTATGTCCGGGTGGGGTTTTGTCCGGGTGGGCTTTTGTCCGCGCACCGCGTGAATAAACGCTGACACAATTTGATGCGAAACGTAAACCAATTCAACAAAATGGCGCGAAATCTACAACGAACTGAGTGCAACAACGAACGCGCGCGCAAGAATTTTAGAAGAAATGGCACGTGCCAATTCGTGTTCTCGGTGGTCGCGCGCAGCACGCATCGGAACAGTATTTATACTCTTACTACGACTGCGTTTTGTATTATGATGCTAAGGTTACATCAAGCATCGCGGGGGAGGGAAATTAAGCGCCTGCATACGGCCTACGGGAACAACAACAATTGTGTCGGTGCAGGCGCAATTCTTGTTGTTTCTGCTTTGATTGTTGCGTTGTTTTGGTTTCTGCTCCAATTGTTGCTTCGGACAATTTTTTACTGGCATACGGTCTTTGTTTGGTTGTTGCTTTCTAATTTCTTTGTAAAATTCAAGCAGATAGGTCTCTTGTGCGCTTGGTTGATTTGCTTGGTTGCCTACTTTACACAAATATGATTCTTTTGTTTTTTGTCAGAGAGGGGACACCGGGGCAAATCTTTCCGTGTGCCAGAGCTCCCAGTTTCTGCCATATCCTTCAATTTGATACCCAACGGTTTATCAGGGGATATCTCGCGTCTTAAATTCTGATCTTCTTTTGTGATCTTGTTGTTTGAAGGGTTATTAAGGCATGCATTTTTGCAGTTCAGTATATTGTGGGAAAAATTATTGTTGGATTATATATTTCCTTTTTGTCTCAATTCATCTTCACTCCTAATAAATACCAAACTTTCCCGATAGGTCCATGTCATACAACTGGAGGTGGCCAGCGACCTTCTGATCGGTCAATGCCTACTTTATAATTAGATAATTGACTGCAACTGGCCGATGACTGCATTGGGGGTGAATCGATGCTCCGAACTCCGGTGAGTCATTTTTACAAAATATGATGGATTTCGATTCTTTCTTATTTCACAGCTTCACAGTGGCAGTGTATCGAAACGTAACTAGGAAATGTAACTAGGAAAAGTGAAAACTTACGCACGGAATTGAAACGAAACTGTAAACTTAAATCATTCCGGATATAAATTTCGAACAAATTCTGTACAAGCCCATGTTGGACTTGTCGGTATAAGATGAATACAATATGTCATCGAATATAATATGACAGTCAGTGCGTCATAATATGTGCTCTATACATCCCATGACGATTTTGGCAGTCAATGAAAAGAAATTCATATTTTGAGCAGTTTAGCGGCAAATTATCTTGGAAAATATACTATGATATATAAACTCACGTTCGAAAAAGTGAGACAAAACACTCGAATATATTATAAATACAAACAAACTACGAGCTAGGGCTCTAGGGATGATCAATTATGATATATCGAACACGAGGGGGCTGCACGAACAATAAAATGCCCTATTAGGTAATTATCCCTTTTATGGAGACATATCGGCTGTGTAGTGCTGTACAGGCTGCAGTGCGTTCCAACGCGATATTATTATTTTTTGTAAAGAATTATTTTATGACATAAACGTGGATAAATAACGCTTAAGTAATGATTGGCATCTTTCGATCATTCATGTGCATATATCGTGGAATTAAGTTTAATTTTTGAATTGGCACTGATTTAAAATTCTAATTTGAAATTTATTTCAACTGTATTTTTGCAAAACTCGTCGCAGTACATCGCAATTCGATACGGCAAAGATATAATATGAACGTTAACAAATAAATAATGAATTTCTCGACACAAGAGAATATACAGTAGTACATTAATAAGCATATATATATATTGCAAAATATTCGAACAATTCACGCACACACCATATAATATCGTGATGTGTTACTGCATGAACTCTAAAACATAGGTGTTGTGACGTCATCAATTAACCATTTTAAACCATGATAATGACGTCATACTCAATATCAAGCGCATGATATATTATGGTCATCACTTTCGCGCCTTGAAAGACTCAACACACTACATGGATTCCTTAAAGCGCGATTATGTTCTTATATATTGAATGTTAGTTTATATATGCTTGAAAGTTGGAATATAGATCTCGGTGGACTTTGCTGGTTTCTTTTTACTGGTTTCGGCTCCTGTCTGTACTGGTTGGTTACTTTAATGGTTTCCACTGATATTGTAGGTACTGGTTTGTCACAAAAAGGATGCATATATGATCACGGTTTGAAAGGGTGATTAAGTGTAGTGAAATCTATGGAGTTTCAACAGTTCCTGAGCAAACTATTGATCTAGCTAGTGAATTAATTTCTTTAATCACCAATGCACATTCCTGCGCCACAAAACGATAACTTGTTTTGTGATGAAACGTACGTAAATGAAATATTTTGAACGCAAAATATTGAAAAATTGCAGTTAATAGCAATCAGATCACATCGCAGTAAAAATCATTTGAATGAGTGCAAATCACCAGAAAGCACGAAAGCGCAATTCATAGCAAATTCAATAGCGAATATTGCGTTACATCATCAAAAGGCACATGATTCATCATATCACGGAATAATATAAAAGCAACACAGAACCTAAGTAAAACAACAACACAAACATTTAAATATAAAGGGACACGGATTACACAATGAACATAATATATAACGCACTTAAGGCCTCCTATGTATGAAACCGCACGATGAAACCAACACTATATTTCCCGTGAACACAACGCTCCATGTTAACCAATGATAATGACGTCACGCTTAATCGCCTAATATATATTTCTCGCATTATATGTGAGATGGGGAGCTCTATACACCTCAGTTATAATATAACAAAGGCTATATAAATGTGTGTACTACACCGTTGAGACGCTGAACAATAAGAAAGCACTACTGTTAGTAGTAGCTACGTGTTATATACCTGTACACAGCTGGTGTGCGTGTACGTTAATGTACGCAGGTGTCGGTGTGTACACAGGTGTGTGTATGTACACAGGTGTCAGTGTAGTGTACTACAGTGTATGGTAGTGTCGAAATCTGTTATCATCTATGTCTCAGTAGTTAGTGGGGAATGAAACAAATAGGGAGCAGCAAAACGAAATAAATACATCAAATCATGCTCATAGATTCATGTGAGAATGCACGATTCAATGTATAGTGTACTGGCTCTCGTGTATTCACACGTAGCGAGTCGCTAACATATGGTACCGCAAGTCTTATATACTGGTGTAGTGTCAGGGCTATGGACTTGTGGAGGATGTTAGGGCCATGTTTAGATGGAACAAACTTTTTGGGTTTGCGCATCGCATTTTTGACTTTTTCGATAAATTTTGATGATCAGGATCATTATAATAATGATAAACATAACTTTAAGTTTGAATGCGCGTATCAAGTGCAATAACGTGTTGCATGTATGTTTGCAATGCCGCGCACGATCATAGAATACTCTGACGTTTTCATCAGAGACTATGATAGAGACTTGCCTGATCGGGTCCATATTGGACCCAAGTGGCCCTCGGGCTGTAGGCCTAAGCCGGATACATCCCTCGGTCTACGCTCTCGAGAAGTATCCCAATCTAATGGACCCGACATGCGCGTTTCTTTGTTTTTGTAGAGCATCGACTTATATACACGTGTACATGATGACCGTGCTAAACATTTAAGAAACCACCAAAACATCACATCCGCAAAATATAAGAGAGTCAGCTCTGCCCCCTATCACGTTAGGCGAGGAAAAGTACTGTGTATATAATACTGATCAATGATCAATGAATCGCAGTGATCTACAATGATCGCTGATCTATGCACCCCGATGCACACATACCACCATACTGGATACCGGTGAATGGCTTGAATATTCTGGGGCTATGCAGCGCGCTGTAGGAATATTTGAACGTGACACGTCCATATTTTGGCAAATGTACTGTAAAACATGAGTGTAGTGAGAAATATTCGCTAAAATATTCACCAAAATACACCGTTTATCAGGTCAAATACCCCCCTCCCCCCTGCTCAAGACCTCCAATCACGCTCATACTCTCAGACTGAATAGCTACAAGAGCAAATGGATGGTTTAGGTCTTTGGATCTTGTGGCCCAAAGTCTCACCATTATCAATTCTTTATTTCAATATAATATTTGGTGCGAATAAAGGCGTTATATTCCAAGTTATTGTTTATTTATCGAATCAGATCAAGTTTAAACTTTAAAAAGCACGGGCTATGAATATAAATACAAGCGCCCCCAAAACTTCAAGCCCACACTTTTAATAACCCGATCACCAGTCATCCCACTACCACGATATCTACGCTTCTACACAAATAGTGGGTCCATGGTGAGAATGATGTCAACACCACGGTTTTAAAGAGCCACTTTACGACTTGGTAACGCCTTTAATTTATTAGGGCGCTTATACGGTCAACACAAATGGTCACTTATCAAAATCAAATCAGCCGATAATATAATACAAAATACACAAAATTATAGCAAAGAACTCTCATAATTATACACAACATTATAGCCAAGAACACTAAAAGTATACACGAGATTACAGCAAAGATCAGTCATCAGCGCCAAAGACCACTCAAACACGCCTAGATTTTAATTATTGTAACACGACACGCTATATAATAGTTTGTTAATAACGAATAAATAAAGCGTATATTAAAGAATATAATAACTACGGTGTAAGTAGGCGACGCGAAACTGCGAATGTAAAATTAGAAATATAGTAAGTGTGTATACATGCTACTTCGCTAAGTGTCATGTTATATAACGCGGCCGGAGGTGGAATATAGGGCGGAGATGACGTCATTATCATAGCTCAAAGTGGGAAGTTGATGACATATAACACGCCTATTTTATCCGTATTATATACACTGCTGAACATAGTACTCAATATCTATATTGAGCACCGTTGATTGGCCGGAGATAAGGATGTTGATTGGTTGTCATAAGTTACGTCATGTAGGGTGTATACAAACACATGATGCATGCGTTTCCCTAAAAGTGCGTGTGTCATTATTATATAATTTTATAGGTCATGCACTCCCAATAAAAACAACAGGAAGTTTGCAGCACAAATAATAGTCATCCGGTGGAAAACGTCACAACTGTCAAGGCGTGGGAAATTAATAGGAAACAGGGTTGTTAAATATAATACGTGCAAAATAATCGTTAAAAATACGACTTTTATTGCTTCTGAAGAAAATAATCCCGTGCGTGTATTTTCCTACAAAATACGTGACTTACTATACTATGAGAATGAAAATTTCGATTGGGCGTGAGAGGTATAAAGTCCGTTTCGTGTCTGCTCTGACACTTGTTAAATCGTGATAACGAAATCACTTATTCACCGCTTACTTTTTAGGGGGTCTTAGGGATTTATCTATAGGTGCCATATTTTATCCAAGTATGTATACTAGAGGACGAGGTAGTTTTAGATAATTAGGGATAACTGACAAGTGTACGTATGTGGGAGACTTAGGGGATCTGAGGCTGGCTCTCTTATCATGCTTCTGAGTTCTGATCCTCCTATCATATTTGAGCTCATTTATCGTCATATTTTTGGGACTGGGAGGCTTATTCCATAGCGTATATATCTGCTTTTTTCAGTAATTTCCAGCTCTTCTTTTTTGTTTTATCTGACAAAATCAGCTTATTTCGTAGACAGAACTTTAAATCATGGTCATAATGATTATTAATAAAATCATGGTAATATAATCATGGTGTTTCCGTTATCTGTGTTGTTAACGACTAAATATAGACGCGTGACAGAACTCTAAGGAATCTCATTGTCGCTTGATTATGTTTGTTATCACTGATTGTGTGGGTCAATGATAACAATTCATAATTACCTCATCACCGATTTATACGATTCCTATAATCTGCTATGCTTTGTAGCCAAAATTTCTCTTGCTTTTTATAAAAGAATTTAACAGCTTTCACGGGCAACACTTTACGATTGTTTAAAAAATACCCTAATTCGATAAGCACAAAAGGATCATTTTATCCATTGTCATGCAAAATAGGCCCAAAAAGACCCCAGTCTCCACTGCTCTGCAGTAAAAAGTCCCCAAATATATCATTTCTAAACTCAACAAGGAATTACACAACCGATCAAGCATGAATCATCCCCACAAAAGCACAAATTAAATGAATATATTCAGTGAATATTCTAAGCTAAATTATATATTCCAGTTCTAGTCGAGACACCCGTGAATTGGAAGTCCTCACAATAATCTCACTCCTGTCTGGACAAGCAATATATCGTTGTGATAACGGTTTAACTTCGGATTTATTTAATATGATAATTCCGATCAAGGCGCTCGATCGTCATCATTCACGCTCGGTTCGTCCTCATATTCACGGTATAACAATCTCAGTTCACCATTTCAAATCAAGATAATGACGTCATGCTCGACTGTGTGTGTTTCGTTTGCGACCTTAAACTTTACGATTAAAGTCTTAAGCTTAACGATTGATTGGAAGCAGCCATGGCGTTTAAAGCTGCAGACATCTTATATCACTTTATATAGGGGTTGCGCAACATTCATGCTTGATAACGATTTCCTCAGATTCTCAGAATTTATTTATTCAGGCACTGAATGGTTATTATTGGATTTTACCATCACATTAAAACATGTCCCGGACTCCCTATTGACATGTCATCCCAAGAGATTTCAAAGGGGCCATTCACAGTTTTAGGTATTACGTAATACGTTGCTGAATGGGACTATTGAGAGTAAGGGAGAGTCAGACAATAAATGACAAAGAACGTAAACTCCGTGAGAAAAATATTGCTGGATTAGGGGTTAAGTGAGGACCTCTTGTGGTTACAACTCCCTAAGGATCATAGGATGTCAAAGAAAGAATAAAAAATAGAAAAAGCAATAAATTCTCATATTTGGGAAACGATCTTTAAACATTAAAAAAGAATTTCTGAATTTATACACAAATTCAAGAAGGCAAGGAATCAAGCAACAAAACAGGAATCAAGCAACAAAACAGGAATCACGCAACAAGGAGACAGGAATCAAGCAACACAGCATTCAGCAATCGAGCAGCATTCACCAGAATGAAGCAACAGACACCGCAATCCAACAACAACAGTCAACACAGGAATCACGCAACAGCAACACAGGAACCGAGCAGCAGCAACGCACATAGAGCACTCCACTATACAATACCGCGCTATAGTGAGAGTGTACACTTACACAGAAATCAAGCAACATACACCAAAATGAAGCAACAGACACCGCAATCAAGAAACAACAGTCAATACCGCAATCAAGCTTGACAACAACACAGGAATCGAGCAGCAGCAACGCACATAGAGCCCTCCACTATACAATACCGTGCTTTAGTGAGAGTGTACACCTACAGCTCTTTAACAAAAAGCACTCATACCATGTGAGGTATATACTTCCGTGCGAAAATATGCTGCTGGCGCCAACGAATTCGTCATCAGTTCGCTATTCTAAGCTATGATAATGACGTCATTATACATCTATATATTCATTAAATTTGTAATTCATGTGTAATATACCGGGGTGGTCCTTGATGGTTGTTGCCATATACGGAGTTTTGAAATCTGTAAAGTTCTACTATATATTACGAGTACTGTGGTATGTCGAGCAATCTCAAATATTTTGTCACATTTATATAAGTGTTGCTTCCAAAGCGACAGGATTTTGATTCAAATCTGACATTGTGGCGCGGTACAGGAATATTTTGCTTCTACTGATGCAATGTACCTGCAGATGTAAGGGTTGTTAAGTTCGTGCAAAAATCGTCAAAAAATACGTTACATGTTCAAATTTTCTTAAGAGCAACAAGAAAAAAGGGAACTAGAATCAATAAATGAATAGGAGTGGTATGTAAAAGATGATAAGTCGAATTGAAAATTTACTTTAAGACAATTTTCTGACGGTTATTACAGTATCACATGATCTGTCTCCTCATATAGAAGGTGGTCTTAAAGTCTAGAAGTAAGATTCTATAAGTTCCTACGACAGTATTGTCGCCATTGTGGGATGGCGATGATATCATCATGGTTAAGAATGGGGAATTGACGACGTTGATAGCCGCCTACAATCTACATATTTCCGCATGACCCAGGATTTTCATGTGTGAAATATCATAATGAGATGGTGATAATCTTATGTATGTCTCACGTCAGCCTAAAATATTTCAAAAGTGGCAAAATTATTGCTCCATATTAGGAATTAGTTTTTTCTTCGAGTTAAATCTCATGATCGTTAAAACTTCGAGAACTTGTAATAAACTTCGTGATTTGCTGATTCCAAATTTTCAAAGTTCGTTAATGCATGTATTAATCCAACGGAATCGAATAGAAATATAAGACACCTATAGGAAACAAAAGCGGGCAATAGACAAATAAAATAGCGGTTAAAGTGACGAAATTATTAAATCGTTATTATTTAGGCGGTCTTCTTACATATCCGTCATCGTTACAATTTCTTAGCGCTACTTGATGACTCATCACACCAACTCATATAGAAATGGAAATTGAAATAACATCATGTCAGACTTCTCTGAAAGAAAAGTGTCAAGAAAAGTAAACCAAAATTCAAAAAATATAAAAAATAAACCAAAAATCAAATAGAGAAACGACTTTTAAACATTCATCCGATTGAATCGAAAAATCATAAAATTTGCCCAATAGACCAACAAATTGTTTATTTTTGGTGCACGACGCAGCTAGGGCATCCAAACTAACGCTGTAAAAGATAATATTATGGCATACAGAGATAAGCTGTCTCTGTCGCGGTCACACATTCGTTAACTTTTAACACACCCTTTATAACACGGTGAGTTGTATACATATTGGGAGTGTTATATGGTGACATGAAACCCCGTATGCGAAAAATAGGCGGTTATTTGCGACAATTCGGCGACAAAATTATTGCGACCGGCTATTCATTCTGAGCGAATATTACATACATAGGGAATGTATGGTTACTGGCTTGTTACATACGTGCAAAAATTGCCGAAAAATAGTACGTATAATTGCTTCTGAAGAAAAAATACGCGTATATTTTTATACGGAATACGTGACTTTCCACGAAAACAAATAATTCTAATAGTAGGGGTTGTTAAATACGCGATATTCGTACAAAAATACGTACAAAAATACGCAATAATTCGGCTTTTTAAAAATTGAGGCAAAAAATTCTGCCAAGAATACGTATCGTATTTTTTGCCAATTTGAAAAAAAGACGTATAATCTAACAACCTCGGTAGCACTAGAACGTGAGTTAGTTTGTTCGTCATATAGCTAGAGAGTCGGGCTAGGCTGCAGTTCTAATGATGCTAGGAATGATATACTGACCAGAAACAACAGTGCCGAGTTTACTTCAGTGTTTTGCAATCCTACCAAGTGCTCCTGAATCAAATTTTACAAATATTTGACCCGTGAATAATTCATTGAATGTGGTGAAAATGTTAACGAAATTTTAAATTTTCCTCCTATTGAATCGTGTTCTTCCATTGCAGACATGAAACCGTTATGATCAGTCTGCGAACACTTATTCATGTAGAAACGGCAAGGACTCACAAAACCCCAAACCACAATTCGTGAATTATGTGCGCTACCAAGCCTCTTGCAGGCCCCACCTGATGACCTGACGGGTTGTAATGACGTCATTATCATAGTATAGAATGGTGAACTGATGACGTAATAAAAATATAGACCGCCCATTTTTGCCGACGGAATTATATCGTTCAATGGTATTATTTACGGCAGGTTAAAAACTGTGCCGTTCATAATTTGATTTGAAAGACGATATGCGATCGTGGACGTCTCAGAATTTCAAAACACACGTTAAAGACCAGTGGTCACGGCAGATAAATATTACAGCTCTTTTTAACACCATGTTGGTCATGAAAGTAGGTCAATATGAGCCGTGTGCGCGGCAAAAGCAGTGTGACGTCATCAATTCTCCATTTAAAATCCTTATAAAAACGTCACAATCAAATCCTACCCTCCCGTTCAGTTGCACAGAATGCAAGTGTTCGCCCGGTAGGTACTTGGGCACGATGTTAAACAATAAACGATAATTCTCCGAATAATGCGATAATGTGCGTGTTAGATCATACTGAGCTGATAATAACTGGTTGTAACAGTACCAGTTAGAACTGCACTGTGCGCGTCTTTTGTGGGCGCGTCTTTCGTGTGCGCGTCTTTTGTGTGCGCGCTTTAAGATTGCGCGGCGTTTAGACACATAAATAACATTTCTACGCCGCGCAAACTTAAGACGCGCACTCAAAAGACGCGCACACTTCAGTTCAAACTGCACCGCCCGGCGTACATGCCCGCCAGTGCTTTAAACAAATCGCTTTTGAACGTGTCACTGGAATCCCTTCAGGCAGTCAGGTCTCATGCTCTTCCTAAATAACCTATAGTTGAATAAGCTCAGCGAGACAGCGACTATCCAATATGTCTACGACTTGGCCGGGTATAAAACCCGCGCGCGGGAAAAACGGACAGTTTAGTGTCATCAACACGCTACATTACGCTATGATAATGACGTCATCTTAACATCTTCTATTCATCTCCTGTGTACATGTATTTATATAGCATTGATTGACGGTGGTAGGTAACTGAGAAAACATTAGGTAATTCTCACGGTTTGATACGAGCGCCTAATGACATCAGACGTCCTATTTTAAGAAACAGAAAAGTCAAAATATGCAGCGTTTCCGTCAACAGGTAAATATCAAGCTCTAGAATACATCGGTTTTCTAATTTCTAAAATACAATCTTTTCTGATTTCTGAAATACATTAAAATGATTTCAAAAATACATGAAAATCAAATATAAAACTGATCTACCAAGCATGATCATTGAATGGTGTAAGATACTTGCTGGTCAGTGATTTGAAATATATCTAGGTTGATAAGTTTGATTCTAAATAACTCGGAGTAACCTATTATGTTTGGATATTTTAATGAATAGTGCAAATGCGATGAATGAAAGATGAAACCGTTTCCAAACGATCAAATTATCAAATCGTTAGCACTTTCAAATTCTGCGGAGCAGTAGCACAAAAATAGCTTCGTTTTAGCGGTGTCAAAAGAAAATATTACTAACAAGTAAACAAAGGACAACTAAACACAACACAGCATCAAGATAAACACAGGAAAGATCTCGAGACCTCCTGTGGCATAAGTTCCAAGTGAAATTTTATGCAACCTTACACATCATAAATTCACCACATCATAATTCACCAATCTAAACCCTGATTATGACATCAACAATGCACGTCATTCTATACCCTGATAATGACGTCATCTCCAACTGCGTATTGCTGAAAGCAGACTATAATACTAAGATGAGGCCCTTACGGCCTTTCTTTCACACAATCAAGGAAAATGTAACAATTTATTATCTTTTGTTTCATCTACTTTCTACATACTGAAGTACAGATGTGCTGTAAATTGTAATATGATCAACTGGATGTCCGATATCTATTCAGTTGGTGAACAAAAACAGGAAATATAATGCGATAAGAAAAGTACAAAAGTGCAACTGAAAACGGGATAAAACGAGTCATCAGTTGGGCGAGGCGGCGAGGCCCAAAGTACACATCACATACGGTCTTTCGACGAACATGTAATGCCATGTTTATTTACTCTCTCGACCCCTCACACGCTCTTAATATAAAGGTAATCTGATATAATATATGCACAATCTAAAGTTTGTGAACCTCAATCAATAGCCTTTTACTTGTTATATGCGTTGATTCTAATCTAATTATTCCCGTGTCCGAATGTGATTTGGCGTGTAACCACGGATTCTGGAGGTCACGTGATCCGTGTCACGTGGTGTTGCCATCGTAACACGTGACACATACGATAAGGGCACGTGGTTGCCGCGTAACGCGCAGGGGACTCTTGAGTCATGAGGGGCGCTTCACGCGCGTTTCAGGTCACGTGCGTTGCTATGGTGTCACGTGACATATGTGTATACGTCACGTGGCATTGTCAGAGGGAATATTATATTTTCCAGAGGATCATTACATCATGCACACATCTTCTCACACACTCGCTCCATATTATTATTCCGGAGAGTGATTTTCTCTGAGGTGGCGGAATTAATTTAATCTAGGATGTAGAATTTGTAGAAAGGGGTGGTGTAACGTCATCAGCATACAGCTGGATTCTCTGATCATGACGTCGCTTTCTACTGACGTCTGGATTCTTGTATGTAAGCAGGTTACGCGATGTGAATGAAGCTTGATGATTCGGATGATCTGTATTATGCCGCGAGATATATTTTCTCATATTGGACACCGGCTCATATTCATCCATTGAATGACTGATTTTGACAAATTCTTAAGAGGGATTGAAAATTGAAAAACCTCATTAGGTTTTGACGAATGACCAGATTACGTTACTGCGACCTTTTGATCATTGAAAATTGTGAAATAATAGGTTGTAAAAAATGCTGAAATTAAAAAAAACGGTACTAATTTAATTTCTGCAAATCTCAAGAATACAAATAGTCTAGTGTAGCAAAAGACGGGTCACTAAATCAAAGCGAGTCAAAACTCTCAAATTTACCACAGCTAAAAATTACAGCGGTCGCCACGAAAAGAAACGAAAACAAATCTGTTTACCTCATGACACAAATCTGTAAAAATCAACGTCATATATAAATCCAATATAATTACAAGATCATTACATGACCTAAGAACCTTAAATTAAGTTTCAAAACACCCTGCTGCATGATGTATGTCAAAACAAGGAAACAAGGTCTGATGACACACCTAGATAGCCTTACAAGAATATACCCTCAACTCTCTTGACCACTTACACAAACGCAGTATGTATTGTATACACAGTGCGAAAGTATATATATATATATAAGCCGCTGAGGACGAAAAATAAATATAAGCCTCAGATGACGTCATCAATTTTCCATATTTGGGCATGATGATGGCGTCATTCTGAACCGTATAATATTTCTCAGATACCAGCTATAATATAAGCTGCTTGTTGAGGTGTTGATGGAGAATGCTTACAACCTGGTGTGTCTAAGAAATAGACTTGTCATGCGTCATCAAGGTGCTGTTTTAAACCATGATGATGACGTCATAAGCAGATCATCTATTGGTGGTTCATGACGTTTAATGTTTTCTGTAAATTTATAATATATTCTGCCATTTCCATGGGACTGTAAGTAACGGGTGATGACTAATTATCTGGAATTATTTCAATGTATTCTTGTGGGCAAATCGAGATCTTGTTAGAGCTCAAATATGATTATTCTGGACCTAAAAAGTCTGCTGATTCAGAATAACATCATGAGAAAATTTGAAAACCCTGTTTTCCCATGCTACTGGCCGATTAGTTTGAGAAGGCGCAGAAAAATCTTGCACAAAATCTTAGTGACAATAATTATCCCCAAAAGTGTTAATAAAGCCTTACTATGGGATGATTCTGAGCAGGAGGGTCTCAAGAGTGACTGCAGTAAGTAGCATCACTAACTTATCCAGTGGTGACCCTATGGAACCTAAAACGTGTTTAAAATCGTCAATTCTAGAATAATTTCACTTACATAAAACTGTGATTTTGGGTGATTGTTAATCCAAAATTCAGCATACCGATGAATGGAAGTGGTCCAAAGACATGGATTATGTTTAATGAGGTCCCTGCCATCAAATCTGAGTGTTCAGACCACCTAAGTCCTGTTCTAAGACTTTCTTAAGGCCTGGTGTAGGAAAAAACACACACCTTTTTCCAGAAATTTGGCAGGATTTTAGCTCTAAAATCCAAGAATTTTCTTGATATTCAACGAAAAATGCATGTAGAGGTCTTCATTAGTGTCTCAGCTAACGAAGTTCATGAATAAACCTAGATGGCAACTGATGGGAAAGCTTCTGTATGCAATTTTCCAATCATGTGTCTGGAAGTCAATCTTTGAATTTGTGCAAGATTTTTTTGTACCCTCTCAAACCAATCGGCCAGTAGCATGGGAAAACAGGATTTTCAAAATTTTTCATGATGTTATTCTGAATCAGCAGACTTTTTAAGTCCAGATTAAGCACATCTGAGCTCTAACATGATCTCGATTTGCCCACAAGAATACATTGAAATAATTCCAGATAAATAGTCATCACCCGTTATATTATGTTTATGTGTATTTCTTAACTTTTAATAATATAATATTGTGTGTTATATTTTTAAAATTCCGTAAGAAGTTGAATTTCCGATTTATCAACGAAAAATAAATTATAGACGCTGTAGTTTACATTTTGTTAAATATATGGCTGGGTCAATGAAAAATTAAATTTGCAAACAAAATAATAGGGTTTATTCTTTATTTGAAAATTCGGCTTTTAAAATGTTCCTGAAGTCTTGAAATTAAAGCTATTTGAATACATGAATATTATCGACTTATTATTTAAGCAGACTTATTTTCAATCTTTTAGTCACTTTGTCACAAGCTTCTGTCAGTTAATATTGCCCTGAACACTAAATTATTTTCAGAAAAGTGAAGAATCTGTGAAGACAGAATCGCAACGGGACGATATGCTGCTCAGGGAGATTTCTTAGATATGAGATGACCTCGCGTTTCAGAAGGAAACATCAGATGGATATAATATCAAGGTATGCAAACTGCGACTTTATCATGTGTTTCCAAATTCCTAGTCGGTTAAGTCATAGCTTTACACAGTCCCTAGTCCCGCTACAACTATTCTCTTTGCTAAGTCTTTAGCCTTAATGAATTATGAAAATTAGAACGTTTATAATTTTGATTCGATGAATGTAACCGAATCCACATAGTTTATTTTTGGCGATAAAAACGGTGCATAATTTTTTTGACGCATTAATTATTTGATTTAATCATTGTTATTGTAACGCGCGCAAAGGAAGTCGATTTCACGAAATCGTGAAAATGAAGCCTCTGGCGGCCATCTAGTAACCCATATGTGTGCACATGGATCGATCGATAAAAACTCGTTTATTTCGACAGAAATTCTATTAAAAGTGAATTGCGCGTCTTTATCAATCCCTTCATCGATCGATGCATGTTCACACATTTGATGGGTCTAACCGTCGCGCGCGCAAGCAATAACTTCAACTTGAAAGTTTCGAACTATATTACTATATTAGCCAGTTTTAAGTTCATTACATATAAACACTTGTAAAAGCCGCAAAAATGCGCAATAAAGTTTATACCGATATTATATATACAGCTATGCGGTATCTTTTAAAAAGTACGATTCAATTTATATTATTCGACTGTCGAGACAGAATTATTCGCCAAATATCGCTTATATGGTTTTTAATGATATGAGAGCAGTGTGAAATGAACTCGAACAATCATAAAATCACGAAAAAGAAAGAAGAGAAGTAGAACTTGCAAATATTTTGTAGAAGTGATGAAAACGTCCTAAGTTTAAGTGTGACAAACCACAAAAACGGAAGTGCTAATATCTCATTTGTCATGGAGTAATAAAATGTTTATTGTTTTGCCTACATAGAAATAACCAAATAGGTATATTCGGCCTAGGTACATAGAAATAACCAAATATTCTTCCTACATAGAAATAAGAAATATTTTGCCTTGATAGAAATAACAAAATACCTATATTCTGCCCACATGATAAAACCTCTTGTACAACGTTACTAAAAGCTACAGAGCGAGAGTAACGAATCCTAATACGATATCTTTTATGACAAGCACGCCATGATACGCGCATAGCATGTATTTATGTTTGTGTATATTATGATTTCGGAGTGCATGCGAGAAAATAGGAGGATACCAGTGATTTCATTCATTTGCAGGTTCAAAATTTTATAGAGTTGTGAAAACACCTGTGCAGGTATAACCGCCGAAACGAAGTCGAAGTGGTTGCACTGCTCGATTCTCGAAGCGTCCGCAGAATATTTTAAACGGCACCATTTATTACTGGGCATCGCACGATCCATCTACTCAGCTATAAGAAAATTTACAAAGTTGCGAATTTTTATCGCAAATGTTGTGAAACACGTTAAGATATAGAATAAAACGTGCCGAATTTGACATCTCCGTACTATTTACCCTTTGCTCTATAATCATCTAAAGCAACCACAGACCAACCGAAATGGAAATAAATAAAAGAAACTTGATTCTTACAAATAATAATTTTAATATAAATTCCTCTCTCCGCGCACGGCTTTCATCACGTGATCTGTTATGTGGCGTATGTGATTGGATTACTTTTACCCGTTACCATGGTTACCACGCTACGTTGCTTCTTCAATTTTCGTAAAGTCATCTCGCAATAGAATTATATTATGTATTTTATCTCATATATATTATGTTGTGATTTATGTAAAATGCCAGGCTGAGCGATAGCAGGTGAGGAAACGTCATCAACTCACCAAATTAAACTATGATAATGACGTCACTCTCAACCACCATGTTAAGTGTGCGGTTGGTATATGTGGTGATTTACATCATTACAGGGAGTTATCTTTGGTAGCATGGGCCTGTGGCTGTATCATCGTAATTCTACCTTATCAAGAGTAAATCGGGGACTGATTCAGTTTCAAACTGAAGATTCATCAAAATGAGCATGGTTTGAATTTGGCCTAAATATATCCTAAGTAGTAATAGTATGGGTTCCTATTCCAAGGGACAGAATAATAAGCTGGTAGTAGATGAAGTAATAAATGATGGAACAGGAGTTAATTAAGTTGAGAGGATTAACTAAATAAAGAAAATCAAAAAATGAAAAAAAGTTGAGAGAATGAACAAAGTTTGGCCCAAAAAATAGTAACAATGATACTTTTATGAAATCATGAGGCGCAAACATTGCAACGATCATACAAGAAGGTGCAGAGCGAATCCTGAACAAATGTTACTAATAAGTTACTGAAGTAAGTTACTAAGTAAGTCGCAGGCAAAACAACTGAGTACCTATACGAAGCAAGTGCCATAGCGTTTATTAAAAAAATTTGTTCGAGTATTCTAGCATGACGAGCAGATAGGTCCAGAACATTCGATAACCAGATTTTTTGGCTATATATGTGACGAAAAATAATATCAATTGCGTAATGGCGTATTACCTTAACCACTGGTTCATTTAGCATAGTCCAATCAGCGCGCGAGTTGACTGTTTGCTCGCGTGCTAATTGGTCAATGCCATGACGATTTCAGGGGCCTGTGGGTAAGCTAATATGCCGCTGATGAATCAATTTTCTTGTAGCTAGAGGAAAGTATCGTTACACGAGCACTTTCCAGCAAATATTTCTCACAGCTTGAATTGAAAAGGTGTTATTATAAAGTCTGTAAAGTAACGTTTGTAAAACATATTTATGGCATCTAAAAATCCCGTGATCTTATAGCTCACATGGTAGGCTAGAATAATTCTGCAACTCTGAATGTCTAAAAGTATCGTGTTCATGATGTTTTCAACTTTTTTGATGACTGTTGCCCTGAGCAATACGTGACTCGAATCACTTATAATATCCACAAAGTCAAGTCCGAATTATCTAAAATTATCATTGAATTATGTCAGCCGATTAAGGTTTGAAAACTTGCTGCTCGCGGGAAATAGACTCCTCATACCGTCATCAATTTCCCACCTTAATCCCTGATAATGACGTCATCACTACCACTTGTCTCTCAAACCTTGGTATATTTAGCTTGGCTTCCACTCAGTCCACACGTGTTATTATAGCACCCCATTATGTATCCGGCACTTTTTATAGTTATACTGATCTCATGACCATGAGTCTACGTTGAGTCTACGTGAAGTCTACGTGGAGTCCACTGGTTTGGTTTATATTTTAGGTTGTGTTCATGGGATGTTAGTTAGGTGGGATATAACGCGTGTCAAGTCCGATACTTATGGCTATAAATACACAACCAGTGAAGTCTACTGTAAGTGTAAGTGAAGTCTACAGGCTGACATATGGGCATATGTGACTTTATAGCACCCCGTTATATCCGATTATTCGATACTTATACTTATTTCATGTCTGTAAGTAAACAATAAGTAAAACAGTGAGTAATAAACAGTAAGTTAACAGCTATTACAGTCTACTGTAAGTATGCTTGAAGTCTACTGGTAGGGTTAATACCTACTCTAGATCCTGTTGAAGATGTTATAGTTAGGGAATAATGTCGTTTTCAGGGGTTAAAGTGGAAATTTGAAGACACCCTATTGCATAATTCATCTTTATTTGAACATAGCAAAATCATCTACACGAACTAAAGTCTTTGTCATATTATTTGTATAAGACACACCTTTCAAGGCATAGGTTGAGCACCATCCATTGATTGTTATATGTATATTGTTTATTCTGAACAATACATATCCTCCTATTCTGAGGATTTGCAATAAATTCCGGGGAAAAGTTTGTACAATTTTCAAAAACAAGGAAATGTTTTCTAAGTGATTTCCGTGGAAAAGTGTGAATTTTGAAATCCTGATTCTGATGAAAGATCAAAGAATCAATCAAAATAGATGAAGCAATCATTTTAGATAAAAGTGAGTAACAAGTTTAACGATCTTTTTAATTCCGCTGGGATTGAATCCTTAATAAAAGCCTATTTTTGAAACACAATGAAATATTCAACCAAAATTAGCTAAAGATTATGGATGCACTTTTGAAATTAAAAGAAATTGCATTTTATTTTTATTGCTCCTCCACCATGACAGATACCTATATTGGTGACGATTATTTGTTGATATTGCGATGAAATGACAATATTATTGCCAATTGATGTCAATATTAGCTGAGGACGAGTCTAATTAAAAACCATAAGTCATAAGATAAGTATCGATCTAGTCACGTGACTATTCAAACCATTTCAATTTTCAAATTTTGGGAGCATCTGAAATCTTTTACGCATCATCTATGATATGAGAATAAGCTAAGTCAGTAAAACAACTTGAGGACTACACAGCAGTACAGGACGTCAAACTGAAACATAAACAAAGTTTAACTACAACTCTAACCAAACGGTGAAACATGACGTAAGTAACAGCTCTACACATACACAAAGTTCAACTTATACACGACTTATAGTTATATATGCTTAACATCGTGTCAGCTGATATTTAGAAACCTGCCAATCTGCCAATATAAATCTAAACAAATCTGCCAATGATAACTAATATATAGCTTAAGTAACAAAGTCAAAAGGAAAAACATTAGTCACGCGATCTAGATTCGATGCCAGGTTTTAGAATTATACGATGGCAACCTATTATCGTGAATCAAAATAAATATATTAAGGTATGAATTTATATATTTTCACTACCATGTCCCGTGCAAAGTTTTATGATACTATTGAAAATCACACTAATGCGGAGATCGTAACTGAAATTTAGGCGGTTAAACCTCGTTAATTGCCTCTTTTAAACCTTCACCATGACGTCACATTAACCGCCTACTTTAAGGAACCCCTCGCTGAAATCCTGAAATCCTGGAACATATTCTGCAGAAATACTGCACTTCACAGGTTTTAACAGGTTCGGAGTGAAACTTCAGGTATAGTGCCACTCTCATTGCCGATTAAATGGAGTTCACTGCTTGGCTGAAGGCCCAGAAAGCGTTAGGGAAAATAAGCCAAACTATCATCCCATATATCCAAGAATACCGCCCTTTCCCGGAAAAGAAAATCTGAAAGTTCACGAAAATGAACAAAATACCGAAAAATTCGGACTTCGTTGGAAAATTTCGGAACGTTTAATGCAGCAACAGCTGGACTTATTACACTACACTTCATTGCAGCCTTGGCAGGTTTCTCTCAGTACATATTTTGCGCCGCGCGCGCACAAAACAGCCCCATCAGCGTCATCAACACACCATTATAAACCATGATAATGACGTCACTCCCAACCACCTATTCCAGCGGTGAAGGACCTTAACAAGTTGTCCAATGAACAGGTCATGCCTTAATATATCACAAACCTTTCTGCGTTTATAGCATGCGCGCGCGACTTTAGAATGCCGACACTTTCATACTTTAGAATCGTGAATTGATGACGTCATTATCAGGCTTTAAAATGTTTAGTTAATGACGTCACACCGCCTATTTTCCCTTGTTCTGAAAGGCGTGAAAGTTCAACTGTAGTACCTCCAGTTCAGAGTTGTGGTGAAGTATTCCATACTTTGCTGAAGTAGCTGTTAATAGATAAATGTGTTCGGGAATGGAAAAGTACGCGAAATAGAGGTAGAAATATACCTACAAAGCCAAGTCACAAAGCAGTAACGTCAGACTTATAAACATAGGGTATTCATTAAAAATATTTCATGATCTGTTCACAATTTATTGTTCACTTTTATTAGAAGCGGATTCATAACTTCTAGTTTCTAAGTTCTAACTTTAAATTCTTACTCTAAGTCGTTGCATAATATTGGTGCGAATAACAATATACAAATTTGCAGCGGGCTGTGTATTGTGTATCGAATATAGAATGCTATTATGCCGGTTCCCAGCCTTTAAAGAGTTGTTGGGAAAGTCAGAATTATATGAATGACCTGCCTGAGCTTAGAAAATTGAAATTGAAATAAGAAAAGGGAAAAAAGCGTCGAGAATTCTGAATGATATCTGCCAGCTTTGAAAATTGAAAAAGATGAAAAAACGAAATATTTGTTGTTTTGTATTTTTTTACTCCGTTCATTCTTTCATTCTGAAACTTGCTAGCAACGGAGTCTCAAGATACTGGTCTAAGAGCAAAAGAAATTAAATCAGCCAACGGACCACGTCCAAAAATTCAAGTCCAATCATTATCAAATCTCATCATAAAGCAAGCATTGCCCGAACTATCAACCAAAAAGCTGAGTCGAAGTCCAAAATAAATAGTCTTCAATGCTTTGATGAATGAATAAAACTCAAAGTCATCATCTAAAATCACTCAATAAGATTTTTGAAGAAATAGCAACAAATGGCTCTGCTCGGTATTTAGAAAGGGACCTAACTCAAATTGCCGACGGTTTATATTTTTCAAAGTAACCGTCAGAAATATAAAACGATGTGACTGGTGCCTTATCTTATATCTAATTACACCTGCCAAAATCCAGCTAATTAGACTAAATATAAATTCCCCTTGTTATTTCCTGTCAGATAAATTAAAAGGTCCGCGTCATGGAGAATAATCCTGAAAATCTTTAAAATGGAATGAATAATTATACTATATTTCAAAATTTCTAGAAAACAAAAATAAAGTTATCTACAAAACAACAATATATTATATCCTATATTTCTTATACCTAAAACCACTATATATGTGTTAGAGTTGATGATATTATTGTGAATTGACAGATACATATCTTGACGTGTAGGTATATAATAAACCTGACAAAAATAAAACCATAGAGGAGCACCAGCGGGGAAAGGAGAGAGGGGAAATTAATTATTTTATCGCACACCCGGCCGAAGATAATTTATATAAAATTACATGAAATTACATGTGAAAATATATTTTTTCCTCTGATATGATAAGCATCGAAGAACAAATATAGGCGGTTCAAAAACATCAACGCACCACTTTGTGCTATGATAATGACGTCATCTCAACTTAGATATTCTGTGCAAATATTTATCGTGTAATGTTGAATTTGAACTGATAAGGCAGAAATTATTATATATGGGCAGCGAAAAATATATGTGTCACATGGCACCAAGAAAACTCCGCGAAACAGGCGTCGTTACCAAAAAATAGACGGTAAAACTTCATCAATATTACCATTTGAATCCCTGATAATGATGTCACGCCCAAATGCATCCTATATTCTAAATATCACGTGGCTTGTGGAAATTTAAGGGAGGACCAATGAGGCCTTGCGTCATATTTATTTTAAAAGCAAGTGCCGGAAAGGATAAATATTTTATGTGTGTGAAGTATAAAAAGTGTGGGGCAATAGTGAACGAATGGATTGTGATAGTGACGGCATTATCAGGGATTGAAATGGTGAATTAGTGACGTTGATAAGGGAACATTGATCTTTGTTTGTGAAATTACAATCGCACTAACACACACACACACACACACACAAACACACACATGAAAACGGTTTGATGACCTTAGTGAAAGATATTAAATCGCTGAATTGCAATGTGGACACCCACTTGAAAATGGTGCTGATGTGAACAGTTGAACACTGAACATTTAATCGAGCTGAGACATGATTGAAAGTTCTCGACCTATCATACTTTTGAATTTTGATAGACAATAAAAAGTTTCGGAACTTATCATGTATTGTTATAAAATCCCATTAAATTTACATTTTCGTTCGGTATTAGATTAACCCTGACGCTTCTTCAGAGCTAATGAAAAAGAAGGCTGACAATAAAATCTTCTTTTAGGGTCAAAATATCATCACATTCTGTTGCAGTTATTTGAGCGAAATGTCAAAAAGTCAAAGAACAATATGAACGTTACCATTGTATTATAGGTACATCAGACTTAGGTGGTGGGCTTTAATTTTGCGCTGATTATAATCTCAAATTAATAGGCTCAATGCTCATATTTTATGCGAATGTCAAATAGCTATGACATTAGAACTATCTGTCAACCACAAAATATTCCCTCCGAAATGTAATGATTAATGAAGTGAAATCCACGAGTTAAACTAAATATCAAATCCACGAACTCGCTGTACACTATTATAAAGACCCCGGCGCAGGGGGGCATATTTAGATAAATATATAGAAATGCAAGAAGAACTGGACTATGAGAAACTATCAACTCTCTCAAAATTCAACGGGAGTGTGACGTTTTTATCAGGGTTTGAAATGGTGAATTGATGACGTATAAAAACGCGTTTTTGCGAGAATATAATACGATCCCCCAAAACTCGAATATTATAATTATTACGACGGTTACCTGATCAGCACCAGAGGCTCATATTTTACGAGGAAATATAATCCGAGCTCTATGATTGGCTGAACGAGCTGCTGCCGAGCGTTTTGATTGGTCAAAAGGAACAGCTCACATCTTTATATTAGTCTCAGAACTATATAAATTTAATTCCATGATGCGAACGAAAAATAGGCGGTTATGCGTCATCAACGCCCCATTCTAACCTATGATAATGACGTCATTTCCAACCTCGTATTTAATACTTGTGTGTTAGAAGGAGCTGCTATATTTCTCAGGCAGAGAACCTGTGATTTATGCTTTATGACAAGGGCAAAATAGCTTTCTGTGTGTGTGTGATGATCTTGAGAGGGTTTTAGAGCTCAAAGCGGGCGAGCAGTATTAAATGTGGGCAAATTGAAATATATTGAAATTGTGTGCTTTTCAGAAGTATCAACTATCAACACATCTTGATAGAGTACAGTGAACTGGAAATGTTGCAAAATATCATTATTGTATGGAATGAAGAGGCATCAATCATACAAGAAGGTGCAGAGCGAATCCTAATCACAAACAAGTAGCTGCATCGCTCTAAAATTGTTATTAATAGCGGGCGATAACTCTATTATTTTATCAGTTTATTATCGGTTCCCTTATATTAATTTCCAATGAAAATAAAAATTCTCGTGCCAATATTATGGACTAAATTGCCAGCCTATCAACAGCGTATTATATCACCAAAATGACAATATTACTGTTCATATTAAATGTAATCGACAGTTTCTAATGTACCCAACACTTTGTAACATCATAGTTATGAAATAACAGATTACAGACCAAAAACTGAGCGCAAAAATTAAAAAATTCATCCATTAAACACTTTGAACTTAAATTTAATGGCCTCATTCTCAACACCTAACTGCCTAGTTTATTCGTTAGCAGTCTATAGACGGTCAGTTAATCATGGCTTCAGGGAGGTACGGGATTCTTTCCCATCCACAGTAGCCCTGGAAATTCATGGAACCTTCCAGCGGGAGGTCCCGTGCTGGGGTTTCTGTTGGGATCCTATGTAGATCCATCCCCTGTTTATTAAAATAGGCTTCAGATTTTAGGACCCTCGGTTTCGATCTAGTCAACCAGTCGTTGAATTATGGCTTTGGATTTTAAGGACATTGCCCTCGCCTCGGTTGATAAATGTTGATGCTCCCTCATAAAATGTTACACTCTGTCTCTGTTTAATTGCCTCAGCATGACGTTAATCTGCATCTTTATCTCAAGAATTTAAAACGACTTGTGTTATCAGTTACAATATATTATGCAACCTTCTCAATTATACATTTCAGTTACAAAATACTGAAATACTCAGTGGACATGAGAAATATACTGATAACGTGCTAATAAGACAATTGCAGTTCGTTTTCCTATGAAGATAAGACCAAATGCTCAGCTGAATCGGCCATTTGCAATAAAAATGTCGTCGTTATGATGGTTTAAGGTATTTATTTGATGAGATTCTAACGTCTATATTGCTTGTTCCAATATTACCAATATAAGTGCAATATATTTGTTCATTAATTGTACCAAGAACGCATTGGATTGGAAATGAGGTCGCGTGCTAGGTTTCATGTTTCAGCAGCTTAATACCAGCTTTTTATCGATAAACTTGTTTTTTTAAATGTGGCAGCGTACTTAGATTTTATTTTAAAAATCAACATTATCATAGGCTGAATTTATTTTCCCAGGTCAAAAAGTTGATCACGAGTTTTGTGATTACGCGCATAAAATTCTTCCATTTCTTGCTGCGAAAATTGACCTTTCAGTGTCCCTTTTTTAACCCACGATAAAAACGTCACAAAACAAAGATTATTTTGTAACAAACTCAGTATAACAACAGCTGCCAGCTGTTAAAGCCGCGTTTAAATTTGAATTTTACGTGTAACTGAATGTACTGAGTAATAATCAGCTCGAGTATATGATCTGTTTATAACTCGTGTGATACAGATCTTATGTGTATACTGTATAGAAAAACTAACGCGCGCACTAACTGGGCACACTTTTTAAATTATTTAGGCCACAGGAACCTGTCATTTATTGAATGATAAACGGAATCAAATCACCAAGGTTCAAGAGAAAACTGAAACGTTGCTTCAATAAAGTTTAAGAATTGTGAAATTGATTCGTTTGAAGAATCAAATATTTCAAAGAAATCAAATTTAAGCGAATCTACGAATATATTTTCGAGAAAATTATCATCGAACCACTCGATATAAACGTACTCCAAAACACATGATACTACACTAACTACAATATATAGTTTGCAATTGCAGATATTATAGATGCTTGATGAAATATTTAAAATATATGTGCGTGATAAACCGTATACGTAGACTGTCTTCTGATGACCTATATATATATATATACGAGCTGTTATTACGATACTGAATTACGTTCATGAAAAACTAAGTTTAAATATGTATAAACTAGCAGGCCCGTTGGGCCTGCATACACAGAGCTCACTCGGCGCTGCTACGCAGCACCTCGTTCGCAAATTTCAAACCCCGGGACTCAAATCAATTAAATTATTTTTACCGCATCAAAAATTCTAATCACACCAAAAGTTATAGACTCCGAAATCAAAACATGCATAAACCGCAATTAATCTGTTTGCAGAATATCTGTATCCATAGCAACGGCGCGACTAAGCCCGGTTTATTCCGGCTTAGCCTTTCTTTCTCTTGATATTTTCTTGGCAAGCTCTAATTTAATGGTAAATTATTTTTGAATTGGCTTTATTAGTAAGGCCTTTCGAAAACAGATCAGCTAATCGTATGATGATTTCGTTATTTTGGTTATCAAAACACATCAGCTAAAATCTCAGATTCCATTGAATAAAAACGTTAAACGTTTGAGACGGTTAGACAGTTACATATACCATCATTCGATAGAAAGGCAATATAACAAGACAAATCATTGGTTGTTTTGACCACTTTACACTACACACATATCCTTTTACAAAAACACAGCCATGGGTGGGTCACGTGTCAAAACAACTTGATCACGTGCTACTACAACCCTTGTCACGTGCTACTACAACCCTTGCCACGTGGTACAAAACGCTAGGTCACGTGTACAAAACCAAAGTCACGTGGTACAAAAACCTAAGTCACATGTCACACCAGAAAATATTTACATTGGCTAATGTTGGGCAAATTATGTTAAAGAAAAGGTCCCAGTGGCAATGCTGCTCGCGAGAAATTCGCGTTTCCCGTCCTCAACTGATTCCACCTTAAGCCCTGAAAATGACGTCACTTTCAGAATTATCGGTGCGTGGCGTGATAATTAACCCAGGGTTTTACAGCATTTATAAATTCGTGGACTAAATTCAAAAATGTGTGAATTTTCGTTGATGTCAAAATATAAGTTTGACATGTTTGGCATATTTACACCGAGTATCACATTAAATTGGTGCCGGTTGTATAAGCTGCGTGTCATTGTGATTTATAACTTTGAGAGCTGAGTGAAAATTTGAAAAAAAAAGAATTTATTTAAAGATTGAAAGGGGCCGTAATCCAAAAAATAGCATGTTTTGCTCTGAAATGGTGGTCTATATACGTAGACCACTCACCCTCTCAAGAAAAAGAAAGCAATAACACTCCAGGCTCACACCAGAACACGGCAGTCAATATATAGTATTATTACGGGAGATTAATCCTACATACCATGAGCTATAACCACCATAGGGCGTGAGAAATATCGTAAAATGTGCTCTGATCCGCAATCAAATAACAGATGTCGAATATATTGCCGTCATGGTAAGGGGTTGAGGAGCTGAATTTGGTGGCAAAGCGGTGTGTACTGGCAAAGTGCGGCTAATGCTTGGGTGATATTCGTCGAACTGGGGAGTATTGCGATATATTGAACGGCAATGATTTGATGAATGCGATAAAGATTGTTTTACGTGTAAAGACCAAAAGGTATTTTAAGGCTTTATGAGGTCATCAATTCGTCGGTCTAAAACATGGTAATTGCGTCTTTGAAAGTCCCAATTTCATTGTTCGTTCTGTAAATAAATGTGATTGCCAGAGAAAGGTTGCCTGGTCCCCTTACTTGATTTGAAATATGGGCCAGACAACTCCTGGCAAGAGAAAGGATGGTTATTGGTTCTGTGTGAATAGGGACAGTGTTCAAGAGGAAAGAAAGCAGTAACATAAGCAGTCATATGTTCCATGGCCCTTAACATAATATGTTTTGATTAGAACATGATGTAAATCACGTGATTTAGAGCCGCGCGCACGTGACTTAGAGGCGCGCACACGTGACTTAAAGACGCGCACACGTGACTTCAATCCGCGCACACGTGACTGGTCACGCGAATGTTACACGTGACGCGCAAGGGTCGTGTGTCTTACACTCGATTATCATTGGTCAGGGGTCAAGTTGCAGGACTAGCCGCAGATCATGTGATATAATACAACACGGACATTTTATATTGGATTTGATATCACGAGGTCGTGTCACGGTTAAATTTAATAAAGTTACAAATTTCATAAAATTTAATATATATATTTGAATATGTTATTATGCTAAGAATTTCACATAAAATATACGAATTTCCGCGGTCCCTTTCCCCTGCAAATTACATAGGCTGGCCCTTACGCACAATAATAAAATGCTGTTGAGAGTGACGTAATTTTCATCTTTCAATTGTTGAATTGATGACGTCACACTGCCTATTCCCCCTGTTTGAAAACTCGAAGTTTCGTGGTAATGTAATCCTGGGCCCTCCCCTACATGTAAATGTGTCCTCAAATGTAAATGTGTTCTGCTCTTCAAATCTGCTCATCAAATCTTACTTTAATTCTACGAGATTATAGCTGTAGTACCAGGCGCAAGGGAATAAATGAGTAAATGCTTTAAAATAGTTGGAGTCACGTTGGATGTTTCTCATATTTTATCACCTCCTTGGCTAGTTTATAAGGTTTGGGGGTGGGATGGGCTAGGAAGGGGTCTTTCCAAATTTGAAATAATTTCGATAAGTTAGACGTTATTGAGAAGAATGAAAGGGATGGAAGGGGGTTCAAAATTGGCCCAAAATTTATAAAAATTCAAATATTATCTCCTATGTCATTTGACTCATTTTTCACCATCAATAAGGTAAACCATTTTCATGCCATTACTTTCGATAGGTATCCCTTTGTTTTCATCTTCACGGTGGAACCTGTTTTTCTGAAGAAGACTGTTTTTCTGAAGAAGACTGTTTTTCTGAAGAAGACTGTTTTTCTGAAGAAGACTGCAACACGGTTATCTATACGGACCCCAGCAAAAGTGGCAACACTGTTGCCATGCGCATGGGAATTGCAGCTGCTCAATGAGAAAACTGAGTTTGTCTACGTAGATAGTTTATATAACGGGGACAGCTGCAAAACTGCTCAATGAGGGAATGAGCTTTGTCTGCAGTAGGTAGTTTATATAACGGGTGATGACTAATTATCTGGAATGAGCTGATGCAAGTTGATGTCATGCGGTGTCACATTTCAGCTAATAGGATATGAAATATCATTTGTCCCCTCAGATTCACAATAAAAACGTAAAAGGCTTTCAAAACATAAAAGTTCGGGGGACTTTCTAGAAATTTCCTATATTTTCCGGTCATATATAGTGTCCCAATGTCCCACGCACCCACAAAGTTAATGTGGGGCAGTGAGCCGACCGGAAATTGTGTGAAAAATAATCCTGAGATAAAGTCCTATTAAATTTGATATCATAAATAACAAAAATACAAAACCATCTCGTCACTTTTGCTCGTTCGGAAGATTAACAAATGTGAATCTTGGCTCTGATGAAATTCGTCGCAGTAGCATTACTAGCAAGTTATCTCAAAAAGATTAAACTGTGAAAAATAAAAATACGCCGGAAAGTCGACATCGATGAATTTACTGTTTCACGATTCGCAGCCGAGTGTTATTAGAATTTAAAACTGTTCCACCATGTAACGTTTTATAAAATTTTGCAATTTTCAACAGCGATATGCCTGTCATGTCTTCGACAGTTCAAATTCGATGGAGAGCAAAGTGATTTCAATGGGCTAAAAATGAGATTTTCCAATCTCCCACAAAAACCACAATTTACCATGAATCATATTTTATAATCGCACTGATGAAAAAGTCACCGAACGGCCGAGCGTGCGGAAGCCACAAAATTCGTTATATTTTATTTTTAACTTTGCTATGTGATGACATCATCTGCTTACCATGGAGTTTGCGGACGGTTTTTATGAAAAGATAAAAGAGCAGACACAATTCATCTCTCCCCCACCACAAAGCTATTTGTCATGGTGATTGGTTCTATGACATCTGGTTATGGCATCTGATTGGCTATGACATCAGGTTATGGCATCTGATTGGCTATGACATCTGTCACTATTATTACATCGGTGCGTACTTGCTCGCTCCTATAAGGATCCGGCGAAATATCGTCATGGCCAATCAGCGCACGAGTTTACCGTCAACTCGCGCGTTGATTGGTCCATGTCAAATGGAGACCAGAGGGTAAGCTGATAATATACTGATCACGTGATCTAGAAGGGAGTGTTAATATGTAATCTCACTGGTGGAACGGACAAGGATTCTCCTCAGGAAACCTACAAATATGCAGACATACAAACATATGGACCTCTAGATGGCTTTATCACTACAGATGGTTTGATCACTAGATGTATTGATCACTATTTCTGACTTGATAGGCGGTTGAGGGGAGCCTATGATTAGGGTTCAGAATGGTGAATTGGTGACGTCATTGTCAGGAATCAGAATAATGTGATTTGGTGGCAGTAATGTTATACGCGGTGACGTATATGGTGAAGAGTAATAAAAATTCGTTAACGAAAGTATCTCACTTCTGGAACATATATGGCAATCTCCCACCAGGAATAGGTGGTTAAGATGACGTCATTATCATATCCCAACGCAGTAAGTTGATGACGTTATGATAATCGCCTATGTTCGCGGTGAGGGTGTGTAATATTATGGTTTCCATATATGTAATCCACACATTACGTTCCATTAAATCTCCACACATTATATTCCGCTAGTCTCGAGGTCACCACTCAACGGATAGGATGCAATATGCATGTGTGTGAATAAGTGGTAATTTCAAATTTCAAATTTCATGAATTTTGAAATATTCACTCATTCTCTAATCCACAAAGTGAAAAATCGTCTGCACAATGCACATAGATGCAATTGTAAAATGTAGATTGTAAAATTTTAAAACGAACATTTACTCATTTAGAAAACAACTTGAAAAAGCATACGCACCAAAATAATTCAACGGATAGTTTTTCTGTGAGGTGAAAAGAAAAATTAGAAAATAAACAGGAAAATTGATTAGGCTTTCCAGTCCGATAATCGAAACCGATAATTATCTCCGATAATTCGTCAAAATAAATTATCGGTTTATCTAGATAAAAATTATTTTTATCCAGATAAAATAGCAAAAAAGCTTGCGTTGAAAAATGCTAGTAAAATTTAAAAATTTTATTAAAAACTCTCACTTTCGGACTGGTTTCAACTTTCACCAGTCTGAAGGATCACTGCCACCAGTCTAGCATGTCACTGGTACCTTTCTGACCAATCACCATCACCAGTCCGACATACCACAGACACCTATTTGATGTATAGTTGAAACTATCCTGATGTATCACTGACACTTGTTTAGTGGATAACGGATACCGACACAAATCTGGCACCAGTGACACTATTCTGTCGTGTCACAGACACGAGTTAGATATTTATCATTGAAACTGGCAAGACGTATTACTGACACTAACAATCTGCTAGATGACTGAAACCAGTCTGCCGTATCACTGACACCAGTCTGCCGTGTCACTGACACCAGTCTGCCGTATCACTGACACCTGTCTGCCGTATCACTGACGACAGTGTGTCGTATCACTGACACCAGTCTGCCGTATCACTGACAACTGTCTGCTTTATCACTGACACCTGTCTGCCTTATCAATATCACTGACACCAGTCTGCCGTATCACTGACACCAATCTGCCGTATCGCTGACACCAGCCTGCCGTATCACTGACACCAGTCTGCCATATCACTGGACACTGACACCAGTCTGCCGTATCACTGACACCAGTCTGCCGTATCACTGACACCAGTATGTCGTATCACTGACACCAGTCTTCCGTATCACTGAAACCTGTCTGCCGTATCACTGACACCAGTCTGCCGTATCACTGACACCATTCTGCCATATCACATTATCACTGACACCAGTCTCAAGTCTGCCGTATCACTGACACCAGTCTGACTTATCGCTGACACCAGTCTGCCGTATCACTGACACCAGTCTGCCGTATCACTAACACCCGTCTGATGTATTACTAACACCAATCTGATACATGATTGATACCTTTTGGACGCATCTCTGACCTAGTCTGCTGTATAGTATTCCTAATACCGTTGTGACGGATTAATGGCATCAGTTTAACACTGAAAAATCAATGATATCAACCTGAATGAACTCTGAAACCAATCGGAAGCGCCTTTGTCACCACTATTACGTATCATTGACAATTTTCAGACGTAGTGTTATCACTAACAACAGTCTCACTTTTCACTTGCACCAGTCGGGTGTATCAACAATCACCATGATATCTGACTGACGTATAAATTTAGCGAAAGTGACCAGATTGACAGTGGCAAAAAATTCTAAACTGATAGATTTTATCTAGATAAAAATTTTATCTAGATAAAACCGAAATAATTATCGGTTTATCTAGATAAAAAATTTGTTACCGATAATGGAAAGCCTAAAATTGCTTTTCATCATTTTTCATCTCAAGAAAGGTATTTATATCACTGATTTATAATTTGGACAATCCTCGAATTCGGAAATTACGTCATCATCAATCACCATGACAACACGTCAAGCTGATCTGCTGCCAGTCTAAGAATCCAGGCCATCGTGCACTGCATCTGCTGAGTCCATGATGTCAGCAACCTTATGGAACCCTGTTGCATTGATCATGGTAGTAGCGTGACATGTGAGCTTGTGCATTATACACTTTTATTAAAATTCAAATACTTGGTCTTCTTAGATTTTGTCTTCATTTTGAAAAGTTATCAATTAGATCAATATCAATGCAAATTAACGCAGGCAGTCGGTTATCAGCCACCAATTCAAACTACGCAGATTTGAAATTTGCCGGTCTTGTCAGGGGATTAAACTTTCTGTTCGCTCTGTCTGTACTTTAAAATGAGTGTGTTTATCAATCTCTTCATCGATCGATACATGTGCACACATAATATGGGGCATACTTATATGGGTAAGTTCAAAGGGTTTTTGTTGACTAGCCGGCACATTTCAAGTCCGCGGGTTGAATACTGTACTCAACTCCGCGGGTTTGAAATGTGCCGGTATTCAGAGTACATGCGCGTTGCTAGTTCAAGGTGTTTATGTCGACAAGCCGGCACATTTCAAATCCGCTCAGTACCTGCGCGTTGTGCGGTCACCCAATCCTTCTCCTCCTCTACCATAACCCGTGTAGCTTCAGTTTGTGTTAGTGCTGTGGGGTGGTGAGGATGACGTCATTATCAGGGGAATAGTGGTGTGTTGATGACGTCATATTATCAAAAGACTCGGAAATTTCACAACGATTCTCATGTCTCGAAATATCGCGTCAACATAACGTAGATGGTAATTGGTATAAGTGTCTTAACATTACGTAGATATAGTAGTAAACCTAGCTGCGTGGTCATCCCGAGGGTCACCACTGCCAAGGCCCACGAGCCTGCAGCCAGGAACCCCTGCCCCACTTTGTCTCCTGTGGAGGGCTTGCTGTTCTCACTTCCCATGCCTACCTAAATAGGAAACAACCAGTCAACCGAAACGGAACCAAAATACCGGTGAACCGGGCGTTTTTAGCCAACCGAAACTGTAACTGGATTTATTGAGAAATGCCTATAATGTCTGCACTCTGCAGTGTTTACCCATTGGATCTCGAAAACATATCGTGATATCGACCAATCAGCGCGTGAGTTTACAGTCAACTAAAGCGCTGATTGGCCGGTGTTTATCGGAGTGGTGGGTAAACTAACTTACGCCTACCTAGGCAGTTAGAATGGTGAGTTGATTGCGTCATTTTCAGGAGTTTTAATGATAAATTGATGACGTCATTATCAGGAGTCATAGTGGTGTAATTCATACCTATGTAACACTTTATAAGAACGAAGGGTCCATATTGGTCAAAAGACACCAAAATAGATGTCAAAATATTATGAATTTGTGTCCTGTAGTATCAGTGGGCTCACGAAAAAATCAAGCAATAACCACACGGATAAAATAACTGTTTTGTCGAACGTAGATTCAACATTTTTGAGCAACAGAAAAGAAGGTCTTTGAGAGAACACTATAAATGTTGCAATATTACTATTAGCCACTCCCGCACAGGCCACGTGACCTCTAGCACTTTACGACAATTATTATTGCAATTTAAATGGTACAATTGTTTGAGGGCATTACGAAATATATAATTTCAGGGTGCAGCACAAAATATTTCAAAAGTGTTCGTCAATGAAAAGTTCAACGAGAAAGGCTAGTTTTCGTTGCCAAATATCTGAAAATTATAATGTCTCACATAGCAAAGCAAATTAAAGTAGCTTGTATTGATGGACCGAAATGCTTCAGCAATAAGTCTATATATATAATAATCAGAGAGGATTTAGGAAACAAATCGGAAGACATTCCTTAGTTCCTAATCCTGCAGGTAAGGGAAATACCGCGGGATTCGTGAAACGCATAACATTATAACACGTGTGTGAAATGCGGGAAAATAGCTAGGTCCCGCGCGTTTGATATGGGCAGTTCAGCACATCACTACATTCTGAAGCATCATGAACATGACTTTGCTGGCTATGTTGGTATACCGCACAAAACGCTCCTGAAATTTTCGAAGGTGGTCCTATCTGTACATCCCGAGCAGGCGAATACATTAACGTAATAACGTCCTCAACACTCCACTTTGACCTCTAATAATGACGTCATCAACACAACTTGTTGGTAGCCTGCACGTGTACGTTTCTAGGGCATTCCACTGTTGCTATGAGACCGGGAATACTGGACATTAACTCACCGACAGCTTCCCCAGCCAGAAAGTTTCCATATTATTGCTAGAATTTTGGCAAACTTATGTTATAAAATGCGCATTTTATATATTTTTCGCAATATATAGTAATAGCAAATGTGAGTGAGCATCTAATGTTATGTGTCCCGTTCACTGTTATGAAATATGACATCATTATCATAGCTCAAGATGGTTGATCAGTGACGTATAAAACCGCCTATTCATTTCGTTTGGGGACTCCAGTATATTCGTTGACAGCTTACGAGGTACTTAAGTCGCTGTAACACAATATACTGAGGTTTTACTGAGGTTTTACTGAGGTTTTAGAACGGGCTTATTAGGCTGAACCTCAACAAAATATTTGCAGAGCTGCCAAATGAACTGAAAACTATTGACAGAGTTCATACCATAGACAACGTTATATAAAACTCGTAAAACTCGCATACCTTGATCGGAAAGTTTTAAACTTTACAACACTACTTAATGCAGACAAATTTGAGGATGTGAGTGCGATAGTATTCGGTTTCTATGGGGCAGGCAGTGCTCAAAACGTTTCCGGGCTGCATAGTGCATATCGCCATCCTGTCTTATCAAGTTTAACTTTTCCTATATCATATCATCAAGTGAGCACCACACTAAGTTAGTTTTCGAATAAGAAATCCTGTTATAAGGTTTACTATTCATAGCGGCTGCATATAGAGACTCAATAGATACCAGTAGATACTCCATAATAAACATTAGAAAGCAATGGATACCCATACCAAATGAAAGATAACAAAATGAAAAACCAAAACACGGTACTGACAATCCTCTCCACGCGCGCGCATCCCCCCAAAGTTTGTTATAGTATCTGCAACAAATTCTCCCCATGTCTACGATAAATATAATCGGACGACTAAGTTAAACGACTACGTTTATAAGTTTGATAACTACCCTTCATAAAGTTGGGTTCCCTCGCATATATAAATGATTTTAGATTGGTGGCACAAGGTGGTGATTGGTATAATCTAGCGTTTCCAAGCGTGACATCTAATCTATCATTTGATTTATATAGTCGGACTTATACAGTACCTTAGTGCTCTCCCTAAAACTCTAAAAGAAATGAGATTTTAAGAGATTTCGAGTTTTAACTTGTCAAAATTAGTCTCGCGGGGTATATTTCACGATTATTATTATAGGACCACCAACGAAGTTGAACTTCTTGTGATCTGACTGATTTAAGTTTCAGTTCAGATGAGTTATGGACGTTGAGAGGGCGGTTAAAGTCGTTAATTCATCGTGTTAAGCTATGACGATGACGGCACAATTGAATGGTTGAATCGTACTCAGCTTGAACTGCGCTTCCCAATGATTTCGTAAGGTTAAGGTCCCGTTCACTTGAAATTTATTCAATGTGAGTTGAAATTACGAATAATTTGTCGGGCGTTTAGTTTAGGCGAAAAATAATTTACGGGAGCTTTGGAAATTTGCGAAAAAATTTGGCAAATTTCTAATTATAGTAAATTTCAAGCGAGATAATTTAAATCAAATGAAATATGAATTACATACTTTTTTGTAAGTTGAAAACTAATCAAAACTTACATTTCATGTCACATGACCAATAACTCCATCTTACTTCTTAGCAGAGCGGTGATACATCGCCTTTAGCGCCGCGCTGGTGCTCATCCCGAAGGTATCCCCGTACTTGAACTTCTCCCCCGGAATATGGCCAGTGTAGTGCGGCACCATGCCGCTGTGCGGCGGATACAGCACGCGCCGGTCCTCCTCCGCCGCCTGCGGCGCACTGCGCTGCAGCGGAAAGGGGCGCTGCGGCTGCCGCTTTGCCTGCTGGCGCTCTTTCTCACGGTAGTCTGCGATAGCTTGTTCCGTCATGCTGGGGTAGCCCATGCTGATCTTGTTCCGCGACATCGGCAGGAAGCCTGTGTACCCCGAGATGTGGTAGTCGAGCGTGCTGCTTTTCCGGGAGTTACGCCGACTCACGTACGGTTCAGCGGAGTGTTTTACGGGGGTCAGAGGGACGGCCCGGATCCCGTTATCACGGACTCTCTGCAGGTGTTGCGCCTGAAGAGCCAGGGCGTCCTTCAACTCTCCCTTAGCGTAGCTACACGCCGTCACGTACGGCAGTCCGAAGTAATGTTCGCCCTTGGGGATGTACCCGGTGTACCCCGGTACCAAGTTGCTCCGGTACTGCGGTACCTTCTCCTTAACCGGCTCTATCTTGCGTAGCACCAAGTTGCCCGAGCTGTTGTTCGTGTCCGTGAGGATCTCGTGGGTCGTTTTGCTGAAGGTTCCGCCGATTTTGTACTTCCTTTGGGGGATGTAGCCGCCGTACCCCGGTATGTGGTACGGGCTGGCTGTAACCAGCGAGTCAGGGTTAAACGGGGCGATCTTGGCGGCCATATCAAACGACAGGTAAGGAGAAAATTCGATAATGGGACCGCGCGCGCCCTTTGCACGTGCATGGCGATAGTTAGTTTCGTTGCTATGGGTAACGCGCAACATTTATAAGTATTGCGCGGCGTCGCGCGTAAATATGGAATTTACAAATTTGCTTGCATTTCGCAAGTGCATGACTGTGGAAATAGAATCGAATTAAATTAATGCCAATGGTGAAGTATTGACTGAAGGAAGGAAATTGTCAAATTGAACATGAAATAAAATAATGCATCGGCTTCTGCCAATGCCATGAATCAGAATGATGTCTCAAGCTCAACCAACAAAAATCTTTCTTACATAATTTCTGCTGAACCACTCGGTATATTTCGACGTATTCGCTGAACGGAAAACATTTAATACTGAGAAAGAAATATAACAGCTCCGCAACGCGGGACACATTATATGTTCGGACTCTGACGCGGTTCCATTGAACATGAAACATATAAATATATGTGCTCCGGCCCTATATAAATACTAGATTTCTGGGACGACACGGCGAAATTGAAAATAATAGGCGGTTCTTTGTCATCAATTTACCGTTCTGAAACATGAAAATGACGTCATTAATGCCGCTTGTTCATCGTGTGCGAGTTAATCTACAGCTCCTATAATATGTCAGTACAGCCGGGAGCCAGGAAAGGGGAAGGCAAAAGAAGGGATAATGAAATGAAGGTGTGTGTGCGCGATCCTTTCTTTCTCTTGGGATTCTCTGATAAATGGAGAAAATATTGCGAGAGATGGAGTTTGAAATGTACTGTTTCAGGTCCAAGAATGCAGTGTGCGAGAAATCCAACGAAGCAGAAAATCTTTTATTTTGGCAATAATTAGCGATTTATCTAATTCAACAGTGTCAATAGTGTCGAAAAATGTCTGTTTTGACCATTTTGCGTATAACGTATTGTACTGAAAAAGGAAAGTGAATTGCTAAATTGTCAATTGAGTTACTATCTCGAACATCATATCTATAACAAACCAATCGGGTCAATAGTGGATACTGGATTAACATAATATCACGACTATAATTGAATCGCAGCACTACGTAATCTCACAAAATAGCGCATCTCGTGTGATAAAACAGAAGTGCAATTGTAAACACAGCTGTAGTACTCGCGGCCCGCACACACTACACCAGCAGCTGTCCCCAAATCACCTGACTTCGTAACCTGACACCACCTAGACGATAATGATCTGCTGGGTCACGTGCTGTGTCCTGCGATCTCATTGGTTGTTAGACGTTTTACTCAGCTGCGATTGGTTGTTAGACGTTTTACTCAGCTGCGATTGGTCATGAGACATTTTACCACGGTGTGATTGGTCGTTGGACGATTTGCTTCGCTCTGATTGGTTGAGGGCTGTCCCAGGTGGCGTATGATTGGTCAGCTGAGAGATGAGGGGTAGTGAAGGTGCCAGTGAAGCCATGTAGATGTGTCACGTGATATCTCACTCAGCTGCACCCGACCATGTTGGTGCGGTGACGCCACTATGAGTATGATTAATGATAATGACGTCATATCGATATATTCCATCCGCTTATCCGTGATATTGTTATCTTAATGTGCACCAATTCCAAGATTAGAAATGTATCAACCAAATTAAATCTGTCACTGCTATTTCATCGTTCGTAAGGTGTCCCGGGGTACTCCCGTAGGACTCCCGGGGTACTCCCCTAGGACTCCCGGGGTACTCCTTGCCAATGCCAGGAGTTGCCTGGCCCCCTCCGCGCGCTTGCGCGCACAAACTCGAATTCGAAAAATATGGGGCAGACATCGTCTGGCAAGATACTCCCGGGGTACTCCCGTAGGACTCCCGGGGTACTCCCGTAGGACTCCCGGGGTACTCCCGTAGGACTAGGACTCCCGTGGTACTCCCCTAGGACTCCCGGGATACTCCCGGGGTACTCCCGTAGGACTAGGACTCCCGTGGTACTCCCGTAGGATTCCTGGGGGACTCCCGGGAGTCTACCGCAGTAATTCGCTCGTATGACCTTCGTATATTATACGTTCCAAATGGACATATGGAAGGTCACATTCAGACAACGCCCGTCAAGGTTGTTAAGTACGTATTTTTTGAAAATGAAAGTACGGCAAAGATACAATACGTATTTTTTGGCAGAATGTGCCGTATTTTTTCCCTTCAATTTTGAAATTTTGCTTAAAGTTAAACTTCGAATATCAATAAGCCGGATAGACGCTCGTAGGGTCTGTTCAATTTGAACAGACACAAGACAAATGCATTTCAGCATTTGTCTCAACTTTGCGGCTCGACGGCTCGTAAGTATTAGTAAGTGTCACTGGTAGTGGTACTGGAAGTGGTACCCTACGCCCGGGGTAGCACCCCGCGCGAAACGTTCCACTTCCACATTTGGATTTCCACATTTGGACGGTCACATTTGCGCTTTTAACTTCAAGCCATCCAGTCAGAATGAATAGACGGGCAACGTCCGTCGAATTGATAGGTTCAGCTCGACGGACATGCTTGCCCGCCTATTTCTTCTGACTGGATGGCTATCAAAATCTTATGTGATTGTGGGACTGGGTGCAAATGTGACCGTCATAATGCAAAATGTGGCCTGGAACTGGAACAGGGATATGCTAAACACGCATATCCCTGTGTGGCTCGCGCGGCGCGCTTCCCCAGCACAGTGTGTCCCGTAGGGAAGCGCGCGGCGATAAAGACGCGCGAAATTGTGTGCTTTTGACGGAATTTATGTTAAAGTTGAAGCGCGCAAAGTTCCATTCCTAAGCCCGCATAGGTGTGTACACACCTATGCGGGCTTAGGAATGGAACTTTGCGCGCTTCAACTTTAACATAAATTCCGTCAAAAGCACACAATTTCGCGCGTCTTTATCGAGATCTTTTTCAATCGAGTGGTCTGCACACATATGGGTTAAAGTTATACTTTAACCTAGGCTACGCCGCGCATGAGACTGAGAATTGCAAATTCAAGGTTGAAATAAGCACACGTTCATTTATGAAAATGAAATCAAATGTTCAGTCATACTGGCAATAATTAACATTTCCAACCTCTGTAATAATATTTCATTTTCAATGTGTATTCCAATCTAAATCTATAATCCAGGTCGATCGAATGGAATTGGTCCGGGTCAATCGATCAACTCCATTACCATATGATGTGTCTAACACAGAAAATAGGGAAACAACTATCAGTATACTATCGCTTATTTAAACACGATTTATGTAATTTGGGCCCAGTTAAACACATCAATCGTTCAAATGGAGTTGATCAATCGACCAATTCCATTCGATCGACCGATGTACTATACATGAGAAATAAAAACCAAACACAATACAGCAGGAATCATGATGATATGTGGCCACTAAGTTCTTTTCAATTTAACCAAACACTCCCGTATACTATCACTGTCGCAAAGTTGGATTGCCGTACTTCCATCGCTGTCCGCAATGTCCGTTCTGGCACCTGAAGTTTGAAAATATGTTTCAAAAGTTTCAAGGTTAAAATCTGACAGAAGAGTGAGTTATTGGGTTGATGCTACTGAAGAGCTTTGGACATCATAACAAGTACAAGTAAAACTACAAGAGATTAGACAATTTTTTGTGTAAATTGGACAAAAATTGTCCACTGAACAAGAGTCTGATCCCCTATTTGGTCAAGAATCTTTCCATTGAACAAAAGTCATAATCAAATTGGACAACAAGAATTACTTGTCAGGCGTTGCCTTAATAAAATTTAAAATTTGAAATTATGGGTCTGACGACGTCAGACAAAGAATTACCCATATGTGTGCAGATCGCTCGATACGGAGGGCTCGATAACCTTACATGCTTGCGCGCGCAGTAAGTTACTGTATAAAAAAAGTTGCGCGCGCAGGTGTTAGTAAGGTTATCGAGCCCTCCGTATCGAGCCCTCCGTATCGAGCCCTCCGTATCGAGCGATCTGCACACATATGCGTTACCGTGTTTGAGAAGCAGCTCCACGATTGGTTGGTGCTCGCACGTGACGGCGTAGTGTAGTGGAGTGCTGCCCTCGTTGTCTTGCACATCTACACTGCAGCCTGAAAAGGGTTTGTTTACCATTATTTAACCGGCCCTTGAGGACCAAAGGAACTCGTCAATTTACCATTATCTAACCGGCTCTCAATGCTGAAGGACCAAAACACCAATTTGAATTTTGATCCAGAGGCAGATCCAGTCTTGAGGTTACGATAGGATTATTTTAGTCCAATGAGTATTTGGCATTTGTTGCGCAACCTCATTGAATTATCGCAACCGTGGTGTCTCGACACGGACATTATGAGGGGCGGCGTATAACGGCGCGTTGTATTAAAAGCGCGTTGTATTGAAACTACTTTGCGCGATTTGACGCGCATCAAAAAAGTACTAAAGCACGGCAAAAATCGAAATACGCCGCGCCTCAAAAGGTCGAGACACAGCTGGGTATCGCCCATCAAAAAAGTACTCAGGCAGTGGCACAGCAAAATACGCCGCGCCTCAAAAGGTCGAGACACCTGGGTATCGCCCATCAAAAAAGTACTCAGGCAGTGGCACAGCAAAATACGCCGCGCCTCAAAAGGTCGAGACACCTTCGAGCATTGAGCATTGATCAATTCTAACCTTGCTGCAGTAGCCACAGCACGAGGTCCTCGTGATCTCTGTCCACCGCCCAATGGACGAGGCTCCGTCCCTCCTCGTCCTTTGCTTCCCTCCACTCCTCCGCAAAGTGCTGCTTCACGGTGTCCGAGTCACCGTGACGACACGCATACCACATGTCCGAACTGTTTTCTGGTACGTCCCCCTGGAGCACGATATATATATTATTCCTTATAAGGGATACTGAGGGGATAATGAGGGGGTATTATTCCTTATAAGAGATAATGCAGTGCTGCTTCACGGTGTCCGAGTCACCGTGACGACACGCATACCACATGTCCGAACTGTTTTCCGGTACGTCCCCCTGGAGCACGATATATATATTATTCCTTATAAGGGATACTGAGGGGATAATGAGGGGGTATTATTCCTTATAAGAGATAATGCGAAGTGCTGCTTCACGGTGTCCGAGTCACCGTGACGACACGCATACCACATGTCCGAACTGTTTTCCGGTACGTCCCCCTGGAGCACGATATATATATATATTATTCCTTATAAGGGATACTGAGGGGATAATGAGGGGGTATTATTCCTTATAAGAGATAATGCGAAGTGCTGCTTCACGGTGTCCGAGTCACCGTGACGACACGCATACCACATGTCCGAACTGTTTTCTGGTACGTCCCCCTGGAGCACGATATATTGTCAGGAGCAGTTCGAACTGCACAGGCACTTTGCTTATTCCTCAAGGGATAATGTGAGAGTTATTCCTTATAAGGGATAATGAGGGGGTATTATTCCTTATAAGGGATAATGCAAAGTGCTGCTTCACGGTGTCCGAGTCACCGTGACGACACGCATACCACATGTCCGAACTGTTTTCTGGTACGTCCCCCTGGAGCACGATATATTGTCAGGAGCAGTTCGAACTGCGCACAAACGTTTTGTGCGCGGTTTAAGTGTGCGCGGCGTTAAGACATAAATAACATGTCTATACGCCGCGCAAACTTACATCGCGCGCATACGAAAGACGCACTCTGCACGTCGAACCATCACCGTCAAAAGTCTAAAGGACTTTCAAAGGATCAACATACCAATACCATCTTGGTATTTCTGAAAGTCGTTTTGTTTCAAAAATTCAAATTAAGTTTGTTCTTAAGTTTGCCAAGAACGCTATAATTAACGCTACTACTACTAGCTAGATACGTTGAACCAAATTTAAAACCCTGATCTTACCTCTGGTTGGTAGAGAGTACTCATCTTTATCTTAATTTCATCATCTTCTTCACTGTTCTTCAACTGATCTGCATTTAAACTGAGAATAAACACTCTTCATATGTTTGCATTCCAATTCCACATCGATTGATTAGGAGTAAGATTTACAATAATGACATTTCTTGTAGAATACCAGTGCAAAACAGATCGTCGATACGGAGGGCTCGATAAACAGCAGAATTAACACTTGCGCGCAACTCAGGCAAGAGCTCCAAGCTTAACGGGCTTAATGCTGGTACTTTTTCACCGGTTTTGTTAATTGTTAATGTTAGCCGAAAAAACAATTCCTTGCGTTTCAAATACCTGTTAAAAAGGTCGATGTACATCAACATGGCGTCAGATTGGGAGAGGTCACCTAACTCCTTCCACGCATCGAACTTAGCCTGCCCTGATGAAAACAAAGAGTTTATGAAAACAAAGAGTTTATGAAAACAAAGAGTTTATTTTGATCTCCATTTTTTCCCCGGTTTCAAACACACACACAAACACAAATGATTTTTGACGTCAGAATCACAATACTTGTAATTTGAACTAAGATTTGAATTACAGTTCATTATATTTTACTCATTGAATACCTAGTATGCAAAAATTATCTTACTTATATTCGCTTTCTGTTTTTTTTACGTCACGCCCCATGGCAACGCGCGCGCAATTGGGGAAAATGCGGCGTTCATTTCTGTTTAATGCTGTTTTGAGGATTGGAGTTTTTGATGCGGTAAAACAACTTTGAATTCCAGGAACGAGGTGCTGTGCCGAGTTGTATTTTCAGGCCCAACGGGAATATTAGAGACCATTTAGTTCGCTTGCTGACCATTTTGCAGGAAAAGAAGATTCTATCATTTAAGTGTATTACAAATGACAGGTCTCAATAACTTTATAGTAGTTCGCGTCATTTGTTGACCCATGTTACTGGGTCAGAAAAGCAAGCCAAAAAACAAAATGGCGAATTGCAGTTCAAACTGTCACCAGCATACTGATTGACTTACAGTAGAGTTACACAGCTGTTTAAGAGTTTTCTATGTAGTTTGGAGCCTTGTGAGGGACAGAGATAGTTCGAACTGCAATTTGCGCGCCTTCTGTGTGCGCGGCGTAAAAACATACAAATGACATGTCTCAATCTGTACGCCGCGCACACAAACAACAAAAGACGCGCAAACTGCAGTTCAAACTGTCACCGTAACATTGACTTTGAGTACATTCAATATAGTGTGAAAATGTACATTGTTAAAGTATACACTGCACAAATGTACAAATGTAAAGTCAAAGTTGAATGAGTGAATGTGTACAACTACAAGTACCTCAACCTGTACAATGTGCATTGTGCAATGTTCATATGAACAACATTTCAAATAAATCATCAGCCCAATAATAAACCTGAACTCTTACCTCTTAAGTCAAACAATCCCGGTTTCGAAGTATTGCACGGTCCAACAGTGGCTTGCTTGTACAGACCGTAAAACTCCAACTTGGCTTCGTTGGATAATCCTGTAATATTGTGGACTTCATCATTGAGTTAGACCTCCTTAGTCATAGGATGTTACCCTAGGAGTAGGATGCGCGCAACGCATTCCACATTTGGACGGTCACATTTGTGCTCACGCCAGAAGAAATAGACGGGCAACATCTGTCGAAGTTAATAGACCAAACATAAAAATTCTGTTTTGATATGTCATCAACCCATCATTCTAAATCATTTAATCATTTATTATGGCGTCATCAACACACCATTCTAAAAGGGGCCATCCATAAAGGACGTCCGCAGGGGGGAGGGGGGAGTCTGGCCAATGCGGAAGTTTGCGGACGTAGGGGGAGGGGGTGTTTTGCCAAATGCGGACGTCCGCAATTCATGGAAAATTTGGGCGATTTGACGGCTATTTTACTAGAAAATCATGAAATCTCGGGGCCAAAAATGATGACCCAGAAAATGTTCAGGAAAAATGCGGATGTCCAGGCGGAGGGAGGGGTTTCTGGATTGCGGACAAGGGGGGGAGTGAAATTTTGCGGACGTCCCTTATGGATGGCCCCAAAGTAAATCATGGTAATTACGTCACAGTAACGTACCTCTGAGTTCGCGAACCATTTCGGCGTGTTCCTTGAAATCTGACTTGAGATCTTCCTCATCAACTATATGGTGTCGGATCATGGTGTGCAGCTATGAAAGAATTAGAGGTTTAGAAATACTACCTTCTTACTTTGATGTTTAGAAATAATACCTTCTCACTTTCGAGAGCTGTGCGAGGGCATAACACGGCTCTCAAAGTGAAAAGGTATTATTTGTTAACGTAATAAATTTTGGAAAATTTACAGAACTCTGGTTTTCGATGAAGTATTAAAATGAAAAATCCATCACAAGTTGAAATGAGAAATAATTGTTGTTGTCTCTTTCAAGAATTGTTGAATGAGTTACTGTTTTTTATTTCGATAACTGAAATCATTGTAATCGGAAGAAAATAACCCCGTAAAAGAATAACTATAAGCAATAATGAATATCAAAATGATTAAATCAAAACAATTTAACAGGATAACTTCAATGGGACAGTGTGAATTCATCAATAATATAATAATGACACTTGTCAACTCAGGAATCATTGTCTTTCAGGGTGCACTAAGACAATTGGGGAAATACCCCTCGAAAGAGCTATAGAAATTTCACGAACTTATATCTCACTGAAGGGATCTGTTTAATATGATACGGTTCAGGGATATTGAACTGCCGATTCATTGCTCGTTCACTAAACGCCGCGTAAGAAAAATAGGCGACTCAACCTCATCAACTCACTACATATATTGAGCTATGATAATGGCGTCATCCTACCCACTTATTTCTCGTGTGCGGCGTATAATCAACTAGAAGGCCCGTTGGGCCTTCTATATGACCAATCAATGCTGGCTGAGTACCCCAATGGTAACATATATTCTAAGCCAAGACACTGGTTTCTTCAAATATGGACATACGCAGTATTTTAAAATTTCATGGATCACAATACAGATTTTACAAATGTTGAATTGTAGAAATTAATGACAAAAAACAAAAACAAATGTTGGTAAAATTGCGTTTTTAAAAGTTTGGAAGTGTAAAATGTGATATCTAACATTTATTTGTAAGTAAGTCATTGATGCAATTTTTTGTTAATGGGGGTGGGGGGTGCAACGTAACGAAATTGCGAAATATTCACGTAGGCTTTGAAAGCAAATTTGAAAAAAAATTACGATTGCATATTAACCTCGAGCAAACATTTGGTTATTAAGAAGAACTCAAGAACAATGTTTTTAATCTAAAGTTCAGATTAGGAGAATTTGAATCCAAGCTCATTGAAATCAAAAGTGTTCGCATTTCTGCCTGTTCATAACCCACTTGTATCAGTAAATACGAATTCTTCATTCCGTCGAATTATCGCAGCAAACCATCGAAACTACAATGAATATCTTCACATGAATGAATTATCGCTGATTTTCACTGTGGAACAAAATGCTCAACTCTTACCTTTCTTCGATAATGCTAAGAGTTGATAGTCTTAAACCATACTCGAATTTTCCGTACTCGAAAATTCCATTAAGAACGTAAACTATCAATTTCAACGGCTGAAACGTTTCCAAAATACACAATAGCGAAATGGCAGATGCGTGCAGTTTGCGCGCGCTAGCCAGCCATAGCAACGCGCAACAGTTGAATCAAATCTATAACTCGATCTGGCGACCCTTTTTCCCACTTTGAGCGATAACTACAAAAAATCTAAAGCTTTTACGCAAAAAGAAGAATGTAGCAATACGGAGACACCTTTTTCTACCATCCTGCAAAAATCGCGGGTTTTCAACTCCTAGTGTGTCAGATTTTCTGGGAGAGCGAAAGCTCCTACTTATAACTACCTCTCTCGATTATAATAATAGATTCATCTCAACGCCTCGCACGTGACATTTATCCGTGATAGCAAATCCGTTAAAGCGGAGACGGGCTGTTCTCAGGAGTTTATCTTACAAAAGGCGTTATAGTACCCGTTCTCCTTATCTCTTTCCGTCGTACAGCCATGGTGATGCACGATAGTCTCGATCTTGTTGAGTCTCCGAGACTTGGGTCTCAGTTTGGGAGGCTGCTCCAGTAGGCTGGCAGTCCGTATCGCCAGACAAGTCTCCCGAACCACCGTCCCAAGGATCTCCTGTAGTTTGGATTTGGATTTTAGAAAGGTCATTGTTCAAGTTACAAATACAATACGAAACAGGGAATTTTAGTTTTGCAATATATGAATTGATTGTAATCAAGGATGTTAAATACGTATTTTTTTAAAAATTGGGCAGAAAATACGATACGCATTTTTTTCTGAAAATTTTCGTATGTTTTAGGAGTGCAATAATCAGCCAGAATAAATCGTTCAAACTTTTATGATAACCTAATTCGTATTGCCATATTGTGCGCAGAAACGGCGCAAGCACTCTAAATATTGACGACACAAAAATTTTATTATGTAGCGCGCTATCTTCGCGTATTTAACAGCCCTTATTCAGACCTGGTGTCGACATTTCTTGTCGCGTATTTTTAAGAGAAAAATACGCGTATTTTTCTCCAGAAGCCAATACGCCGACTATTTTTTCACGATTTTCGCATGTATTTAACATCCCTGATTGCAATGTGCCAATGAATCTGAAAATAAACAAATATCGTTAACCTTGCTGACCACTTTCTCCTTCTCGTCCACGATTCCCACGGTGTTGAACTTGTCCGTTTTGTTGAGGCTCCGCACACTGGTTTTGTAGAGCCCGGAGATCAGCGGGTGCACGAAAACCACCACGAATCTGCTCTGGTTGTCACAGTGCAGCCCCGTGTGGAGCTTGCCGATGGGAAAACGTCGCGTGTCGTCGAAGGATTCCGCCCAGACGACCACGATTTTGCTGAGCGTAGATTTGGGGGTTCCCAAGTTGTCTTTGAGGGAATCCCCGCTGGGTACCTCCCAGAGGACGTTTTTCAAGAGATCGTCCTGTGGATTTAGAAAAGTAAAAGGCTAAAGCTATAATTTAAGCTAGGGTTTCAGCTAGTTTTTCGTGAAACACCAACTCCAAGTGAGCACTGGGAAGTAGCATAGTGGGAAGTGGTATCATTCAAATTCAACAACTGCCCAAAAACACCCTATATAAAATTAAACAGTGCCTTAGTGCTATTGCTAAGGTGAATAGGTTCAGAGTCTCTGTCAGATGCGCACCTGAACGTAAGTCCACTCCGGAATTCCCTCCACACCACTTCCCATGTTGTTGTCTGCCCCGCTGTCTGCATTCTCTCCACCAATCGTAACGCCGGATTGAGCGAAGTCTCCACCAATAGGAACGCTCGCTTGACTGAACTCGTCCACAAATAGCGGAACTGGGGCACCTGTGTCGCTCTCGGGACTGCTGAAAAAAAACGAAAGTTTCATATTTCATTTTATTTCACTTTCATTGTATTTGTGAACTGGGGCGTTCTGGGAAAATTACCATGCAGAAATCGGAAATCCAGACAGAGACATAGGCAGAAATCCAGGCATACTAGGTGTGTGTGTGACAATAATGAAGATGGACATTAGACATCAGCTCATTGAGAATGTTCTAGAGAATTCTAAGGGATTACGTATAATCAGGAAAGTTAGGTGTTAAGTTACATTTCTGGTTTTGCGTTACTGCATTTAGTATTTACAATTCTTGCTTTGAGTTAGTCGGTAGCTACGTACTTTAATTTATGCGTTTAACCTTGGCATCGTTGTCTCACCGTGGGCGATATAATCGTGGGCTGACCTCGGGTATAGCCTATAGCGTTTTGTTGTTTGATTATGAAATTATCCCTTGTCATGCCAATAACGTCATGCGTGGCCTGCGTAGTAAAGTACAATGAATACGTACATTTCTGTCCAGCAGAATCTGGTCTGCGCTTTTACTTTAGTTGCATTCGGTATATTGTATTTACTGTATTTACGTATTTATAATACTTATATTACAATTATGCATAACAGTGCTGTATTTTAGGCAGCTTTGGTTCGTTTCTTGGTTCGGTACGATTGCGCGGCTCGTTATATTTCGATATTATATTTATAATGTAATTGGTATACTAACTATCGAAATTGGTTGGGTATACTAACTATCGAAATAAACAGAGCCGCACAATTATTGTACCGAACCTAGAAACGAACCGAACCTGGCTAACGTTAAGCACTGTTACGTTAGCAACTTCACCCGTATAGTGTTTGACGGGTCTCATTGTTTGATTTACAGTACTGCTACTGCTTGCGATAATAATAATTTGTTTCATAACGGTGACAGTTCGACCTGCAGGTTTGTGTGCGCGGCGTAAGTTTGCGCGGCGTACACACATGTTAATGTTATTTAAATGTCTTTACGCCGCGCAAACATATACGCCGCGCACACAAAACTAAAGTTCGAACTGTCACCGTAGCTTCCAAAAATACGAAGCACGAGCAAATAGTAGACTTAAACTTCATGAATTTGTCACTTACAGTCATGGTTGCACACTTATACCGTACGAAAATATTATGAGGACAAATTCAAATCAGTGGCACTCATAATTTTAGATTATTTATAAAAAATCAAAATTGCAGTAATCGGGGAACGGAAATTTCATCTCAGGACACTTTATCTCGCAATATGTCAGCTCTAGGGTTAGGGTTAGGGTTTGGGTTAGGGTTATGGTTAGGGTCAGGGCAGGGAGATGAAGTGCCCTGAGATGTGAGATGAGATGTTATAGTTAATATGATATCAAGACCTGTCCACAATTATATATAGTACACTTGAGAACTGCAACACTTGATTATAATCAAGTGTTGCAGTTCTCAAGTGTACTATATATAATTGTGGACAGGTCTTGATATCATATTAACTATGATTACTCTATGTTTTTAAGTCTGACATTACTGCTCTGTAACTTGGAAGTGTAGTGTGGGTCATATGAAAGTATACCAATGACCCCCTACTGACCCCCTGCTGACCCCCTACTGACCCCCTGCTGACCCCCTACTGAACCCTGCTGACCCCTACTGACCCCCTGGTGAACCCCTGCTGACCCCCTGGTGAACCCCTACTGACCCCCTGCTGACCCCTACTGACCCCCTGCTGACCCCCTACTGAACCCCTGGTGAACCCCTACTGAACCCCTGGTGAACCCCTACTGACCCCCTGGTGAACCCCTACTGACCACTTTCTGATCATTGTTTCAATTCTTATCATGAGTGATTACAAACATCTAAAAGCACTTTAAATTTCAATTTACCTTATCATGACGCTTGACATGTTATTTATGTTAGTTATGGCAAACATAACTAACACAACTAATATAACTAAAATAATAACATAGCAAACTTAACATATAGGTGTGTTTATGGTATTTTTGTGTGTTGAGGGTGCCTCGGTCGACTGTTGCCTTATCACAAAGTGATAAGGCAAATCTAAAGTGCTTTTAGATGTTCGTAATCACTCATGATAAGAATTGAAACAATGATCAGAAAGTGGTCAGTAGGGGTTCACCAGGGGGTCAGTAGGGGTTCACCAGGGGGTCAGTAGGGGTCAGCAGGGGTTCAGTAGGGGTCAGCAGGGGTCAGTAGGGGTCAGCAGGGGGTCTGTAGGGGTTCACCAGGGGTCAGCAGGGGTTCACCAGGGGGTCAATAGGGGGGTCAGCAGGGGTTCAGTAGGGGGTCAGCAGGGGGTCAGTAGGGGGTCAGCAGGGGGTCAGTAGGGGGTCATTGGTATACTTTCATACGACCGTAGTGTGTATGTATAATGTATATTTCTATTTCTAATTTTATAAGGTAGTACGTGAAAATGGAAGCAAGTGACGGATCAGAAAAAGAATCTGAAGCAATCCAGATTATCGTGAAGGAAAAAAATCCTCAATTGGTGGACAAAGAGAGACTTACTAAGCATAGCAGCAAGTTCAGGTCTTAAAAAATAAATTGTAGAACCATCTGCAACGTTTTTATCGGCTTCTATAAAGTCTATAAAATACATAGACACGCGCCTATCGGGTCTATTTTGGGATACTTTCCGAGGGCGCACGACATCTTTATGCGCACGACGATCCCCTAATCCCCTATTGACATTTGCCTGATCGGTCACAGAGACTGGCACGCGGCTATGTATTTTCTAGTGGTAACGACAGTTACAAGAGGTTTTATCAGTGGTTTGCTATAATGACTAAACTAGTGCTTTTAACTAATGACCGTATTATTAGCGGAAACTAATGGTGATCGTGAAGTGGTGACCGTTCACCATATACCGCAACTTACATGGTCGATGCCGAGACTGTGTAAGTTGGATAATGGACGAGGCGTGCCGAGTTCATTATCGAAGGAATACGGTCACAGCTGAGATCATGGAACCGGATTATACCCCGACCGAAAACAGCTTGGACCTACTATTCTCTGACCAAACAGCAGTATTTCTTCCCACTCGGGTCTGACGACCCTCGTCCGGATTCAACGCTTAAGTAGATTTTTGAGTGCTCCTTTATAAAATCATGGAACTGGATTTCACCCTCAAATATATTTCGGGGTAAAGTCCGGTTCCATGATCTAATATATTAGCACACGACAAGTTTTCAATTCGATGAGTTGAGTTGTCAAATGATCATACCGCTCATCAATTTAATTTCATACTAAAATAATAGGACTTTTTACAGGTATCTACTCGAAGACCTCGGCCTGAAAGAGCTAGATATGACAGATTTTGACCCCCTTGTGGTAGTTTTGTTCTTAACAATGCTAGACGACCAAGTGGTGGATGAAATCAACGATGATCAGTTCCGAGATTTGCACAAACTATCCGTCGTCTTCGAAGTGGAGTGGCTGACGATCAAATGCCGAAAATTCCTCTCGTACAAATGCCAAGAATTCGTAGATTTGACCTACGTATTTGAGGAAAGTTTTTTCATTGCTCGTAAATTGAAAATTAAAGGACCAATCTATGAGTTCCTCCGGATTGTGAGGGCGAGGGACGAGGCCGGGTCGTTTATCCAGGACTACGTCAAACGTCACACATATCACGCTCTGAGCACGGACCACTGGCATTACCTACTCAGGTAAAAATATAATCTATCAGGTTACCCATTACATGTGTGCACATGGATCGATCGATAAAAGCACGAAAAATAATGTACTTTCGACATAAATTCTTTAAAAAGAACATTGCACGCACTATAAAATGCGTATCTTCAATCCCTTCATCGATCGATGCATGTGCAAATATATGGGTTAACAATATCTATTTTTGGCACAATATATTACAATCAATTCATAGGATAGTATTCATATTGCCAATTTTTATTTTGGTGCCCATCTATTATTATATTTACTGCGCTTGGACAGTTGTGCACAATTATGCACCTTATATTATTCCTTATACCTTATTGGCCTTTATTTAACCGGCCCTTAAGGACAAAAACGACTTGGAAATTTTTGTCCAAAGGGCCGGTTAAAAAGGCCAGTTAAAGTGGGGCCGGTCAAATTTAAGGCCATTTAATTTAGGTCAAATGAAACTTTTATGAATTGGCTTATATCTAGTGCGAAATTCACTGGAAAGTCATTACATATAACACGATAACGACCTAAATCATAATATCAGACCGGGATTTGGGTCTTTTGGTGCAATTCATCAAGTGAAAAAGGGTCTTAGTGGTCATTTCAGAGCAAAAAATCCTTAATCTGGCAATCTCCAGAAAAATTTTTGTCCAAGGGGCCGGTTAAAATGTTTCAAAAATGATTCATTTTTTGTCCATAGGGTCGGTTAAAAAAAGGCCGGTTAAAAAAGGCCGGCTAAATAAAGGCCAATAAGGTAAGGGGTAAGGTGCATGTATAGTATTTTTCTATTTGATCAGCTGATGTGTTTTACACAGAAAGTCGTTGAGCAAGTAGTGAAACAACTATAATCTTAATAATATTGCTTATTTAAATACGATTCAAGTCATTTGGGACCAGTAAAACACATAGTTCAAATGGCGTTGATCGATCGACCAATTCCATTCGATCGGCCTATGTACTATACACTCTTCATTTTGCATTTTTTAAATTTTGGGTGCGATTTTTTTGTTTTCGGGTGGCATCTTGTAATATTATGTGTTAGTATTCTTTTTTACAATGTATTTTATCCTTTTTCATAGTTTCGTTTAAATAAATTATTTAATTTATATCAGGTCGGACATTGCAGTTGTAATATGACCAATAATTGTTTAATTCCTGTTTAATTCCTGCCCTTGATTAAGTTAATGTTAAGTATTCAGGGCCACGGTAAGCAACTCGGAGGTTTTCCTGGATCTGATGACGGAAGCAGTGGATAACGAACGTGCCCTCGACCCCAACACAAGGTATCTCCTCCATAACATGGACCTGAACCTTGCCCAACATTCCCCAACGTTACCCCAACGTTACCCCAATGTTCCCCTAACGTTACCCCAATGTTACCCCAACATTCCCCTAACGTTACCCCAATGTTCCCCTAACCTTGCCCAACATTCCCCAACGTTACCCCAATGTTCCCCAACGTTTCCCCAACGTTCTGATTGTTCCCCCAACGCCAGGTATCTCCTCCATAACATGGACCTGAAACTCTGTGCGAGTCAAAACGGACGCCTCTATTATAATCTTCTGGAAAAGATCACAGGGCTCCCGGATATTTCTCGAGAGGACTTAAAATCTGTCCTTGCACTGGTAGTCGAAACGTCCAAAGAAGACGTCGAAAGAAGACGTTACATAGACACGAACTCCGTGGTTCTTTACGATGAGAAGTGGGATAGTCTCTTTAAAAAGAGTACCACATTCCCGGGACTTCTGCAGACCGTCCGGGAGCAGCACAGTGAGGGTCGAGTAACGTGTCTGCAGGGTGTGGTAGATCTGTCAGCGAAATACCTCAGTGAAGGAGAGCAGCCCGAAGCCGAAATGGCCGAAAACTTGGCGGACTTAGAGGAGCTCTCCCTTGAATTATCGTTAGGTAAAGTTTCACCGATGTACATAGATCTACTGACATCGATCTTGGAGCGGAGTGAAAAATATGCAAGAAGATCTGCCATAAACTTTCTGAATAAGGTGAAACAGAATCCCCGTTTGACCTATGGTTTACATGAGCTGTCGGCTTTACTAATAAAAGGTGTAGAGATAAGGATCGGTAGTGAAACTGAACCTGGTGCAAAAGAAGATGAAACAAGTGAAACTTCTGTCAGCCAAGAACGCCAGGCCTCCCCAGAATTAGAAGGCAGGCCCCAGCGAAAACAAAAACCATATTTTCGTTCACTGTTTAATAAATCGTCAGACCTCTCCAAAGGAAAAAGAAATAGAAAATTAGACTTTTCAATTTCCCCAAGCCAAGTGGACCGCTATTTCAAGTTTGAATTTGAGGAGCACATCACTATCAAATGTTTAAGCGGAGAGAAATTTGGGGTTATTGTGAAACTAACTAGGGATGGAGTGGATTTGCGGTGCGAACTTTGCAAAGACCAAGAGTTGTACGACCGCAATAAACTTCTCCTGGCGCCGGATATCGATGTGGAAGATATGTACTTTTACTGGATGGTACCGGGAGATTTCCATGAGGAAGTTGAAGGATACAATGTGCTTAGAAAAATCAACGTTGATGTGCCAGCCAGATGGGGTTGGTGGTACTGGTTCACAGGTGGGTCGACGGCGTATAAGTTTACCCACGTGTTTTGACATCGACCAATCAGCGTCCGAGTTGACTGCAAACATGTTCGCTGATTGGCCAATGTCTGGACGATTTCGCGATCCTAAGGGTAAGCTAATATCTGCCGCCGAGTATAGTGCGAAATTTCATTTCAGGGCGCTTCACCCCCCTGTCCTGACCCTCACCTTATATAAACCCTGACCTTAACCCAGACTCCAACTTTCCTCGGAGTTTGAATATTACGATTATTTCAAGGTGAGCTGGAATGAAATGTTGCGAGATCTAAAGACTTAAGACCGTTCCCCACAGGTGCAGTGGACATAAAGGAGGTGCAGTCCGCTTGGGTACAGTATCCAAGCCGCCTTCCTCAACTCGCAAAATTCTAACGTACCTTATACGAGATGAATGTACAAGTGGCAATCCTTCTGAGGATGGAAATTTTGGGGGTTCGAAATTTGGGGTATTTGGAATATATGTTAGCGTATAATGATGACGTTATATTGAGACATTGTGAGGTACGAAAATATGGCGATTTTTCCTTGAAATCCACGAGTTTCGTTCTCTCTGAAACTGTAGTATTTGACTCTTAATCAGGTAAATATGAGTTTATAATTATGATTATGTACTTGAGCAATGAGCAATTTGAAAACTAAGCGTTGTTTTCGTCACTACGATTACGCAGCGCATAAAAAATCTGCGCACGTACTCGTAGGACTTCGACATGTGTCACCGTAATTTCGTGGTACCTGATGCGATAGCCCTACAATCGCGTATATACTTAGCTAATAAATAGCTAATCAGGGGGTATTATTCCTTTTCCTTATAAGGGGTAATGAGGGGGCATTATTCCTTATAAGGGATAATGTGAGAGTTATTCCTTATAAGGGATAATGAAGGGGGTATTATTCCTTATAAGGGATAATAAGGGGGTATTATTCCTTATAAGGGATAATGAGGGGGTATTATTCCTTATAAGGGATGAATACCTACTATCATGGTACCTGGTGCGAGGGCTGTGTGCCACGAGGTCCTCCCTGCAGGGCACGAGGTTGGGGTATTAATCCTTATAAGGGATAATGAGGGGGTATTATTCCTTATAAGGGATAAATACCTACTATCATGGTACCTGGTGCGAGGGCTGTGTGCCACGAGGTCCTCCCTGCAAGGCACGAGGTTGGGTATTATTCCTTATAAGGGATAATGAGGGGGCACTATTCCTTATAAGGGATAATGAGGGGGTATTATTCCTTATAAGGGATAATGAAGGGGGTATTATTCCTTATAAGGGATAAATACCCACTATCATGGTACCTGGTGCGAGGGCTGTGTGCCACGAGGTCCTCCCTGCAAGGCACGAGGTTGGGCAGTAGGAAGATCATCTCGTTGAAGCTGTCGGAGTAGTAGGGGAAGGTGGGAGCGGGGGAGGGGGAGCAGGAGGAGGGGGAGGCACTGTTACTCGTGTTCCACTTCGAGAAGGGCTCCAGACCCGTCCATCCTTCGAAGGAGGAGATGTCAACGATCTTACTGCCCTGAGGGGGGATGGTAAAGAATAGCTGGGTCTGCCCAAACGGGGAGATGTCAACGATCTTATACTGCCCTGAGGGGAAGTAGACCCTTCCTCCTCTCGCGCGAATAAATCCTTGGAATAGAAAATCGATACATAATGTGAAATAGTCGGCCTATACTTATTGTAAAAAATAAAAATAAAAAATAAAAAAACACCCACCAGATCCAGGACGAATTTGTGGAAGTCCGCGTTGTTGTTCAGAACGCTGGTGTTGCGCAGGATATCCTTGACTCCTGTCTGTCCGGCCTGCAGGTAGGAATAACGACCGGTTAACCGAACCGGAATACCGGTTTACCGAGCGTTTTTAGCCAACCGAAACCGGATTTATTGAGTAATGCTACCAGTACCTGCATGTACATTGTACATTGTACAGTACTATGACAGTGAAATGCTACCTGCATGTACAGTACTATGACAGTGAAATGTTACCTGCATGTATAGTACTATGACAGTGAAATGTTACCTGCATGTATAGTACTATGACAGTGAAATGTTACCTGCATGTACAGTACTATGACAGTGAAATGTTACCTGCATGTATAGTACTATGACAGTGAAATGTTACCTGCATGTATAGTACTATGACAGTGAAATGTTACCTGCATGTATAGTACTATGACAGTGAAATGTTACCTGCATGTATAGTACTATGACAGTGAAATGTTACCTGCATGTATAGTACTATGACAGTGAAATGTTACCTGCATGTATAGTACTATGACAGTGAAATGTTACCTGCATGTATAGTACTATGACAGTGAAATGTTACCTGCATGTACAGTACTATGACAGTGTGACAGTCACGGGTGGGTATGTCGTCCAGCTGGGATAGCCGGTCTTGTAGCTCCGGACTATTTCTGAGAAGCACCACGGATGGGTTCCCTCCCGGTTCAGTGTCGTCAAACATCTTATGGGAGTTAGCATGGTTGTTAAATACGCGCGAAAAAATACGCGAAAAATACGTGATAATCCGGCTGATTTGAAGCAAAATTCCAAAATTGAAAACGAATAAATACGGCAGTAAATTCTACCAGATTCTACGTGTATTAAAAATTCTATATTTAATAACCTTGGGAGTGAGTATGCCGGCGTGTGCCAGGAAGATCCTGGCGGAGTCTATGTTAGCGGTGCAGGATGGTGTTTGGAGGTCCGGGGAGGAGAGCGCAGCAGGGATAAAACCACACTTATACGCCTGCTGCTCAGCTTCCTGGAGAGGGGAGGGCACTAGGGATAACGGTGGCGTGTCGAACTCCTAAGTGCGTGGCTTTTCCATGCGCGGCTCACTGCCTTCCATAAGAGGCTGTGAGCCGCGCACGATACGATAACGCCGCGCACATAAGAGTTCGACACGCCGCCGTTAAACCACACTTATACGCCTGTTGTTCGGCTTCCTGGAATATACGTTGGGTAATACCGCGGTTACAGCGCAATTCTCTGCCGGCTGCTAGCCGGATTTGTGAAATAACTGCAAGCAGCTCAAAACAACCTTGTTATTTGTGGAAAAACTGCAAACTGCAGAAACCAACCTCTCTGCAAACTGCAGAAACTAACCTCTCTGCAAACTGCCGAAACTAACCTCTCTGCAAACTGCAGGAACTAACCTCTCTGCAAACTGCAGAAACTAACCTCTCTGCAAACTGCAGAAACTAACCTCTCTGCAAACTGCAGAAACCAACCTCTCTGCAAACTGCAGAAACTAACTTCTCTGCAAACTGCAGAAACCAATCCTTCTGCAAACTGCAAAAACTAACCTCTCTGCAAACTGCAGAAACTAACCTCTCTGATCTGTTCCTCCTGAATGTACTCCTTTTGATCGCACGACTCAGATTTCAGAAGTTTCTGAAGTCCGTCAAATGTCTTGGTGTCCTCTTTAAACTTCTGCTGTCTCCCGGATAGTATGCCATTCCACCCGTTCCAGGTCCATTGCCGGACTCCGGAATCCACCTTGGACTGCTCCGGTACTTTGGGTCGCGGCACCTGCAGACGGAGAATAATCAATAAAAATGAATAGAAATGAATAGAAATAAAAAAAAAACGAATCAAAAAGGAATCAAAATGAATAAATATATAAAATCTGTCACCTTTTCTCGTGGTGAGGAGGTATCAGTGAGCGGGTCCTTCTCGTATTTGAACCAATGAACTGAGAGGCTGATGTCTGGATCACGGAGCACTTTGTACAGGATCGGAGTGTCGTTACCTGGGGTTATATTGGTGTTGTCGGCCGGGTTACCATGGTAACGCTAACGCATGACACAGGTAATCATGGTAACGCGTGACATATAACCAAGGTAACGCATGACACAGGTAATCATGGTAACGCGTGACATATAACCAAGGTAACGCGTGACAATGCTAGCGAGTGACGCAAGGAGAAATTTGCTACAAACACATTACGACGATGCCCGAAAGACCATAAGTGTTCTGAAAATACCATTAATAAAGTCACATACCATTTTGTTTGGAGACTGAGGGAGGAGGGTTAATCAAGCAGAGGATGGTGTGTTGTTCTATCACAAGGTACTGTAACCTGAAATTAGCGGGTCAAATGTTCGGAGGTTTTAAATCCCAGCCCTTTAGTTAACCCCATCAGAAACGGAGTAATGTGTCTCACTATCAGTGCGTCCAGATGTTTGTTTAGGCTTAAGTACAGTTAATACCCAAGCAGAAGTCCCCAGGCGCCTTTGTCACGACCCCATGGCGCTGAGATGGGGTGGTGGTTGTCTGTCTGCATGTATGTCTGTTTATGTGTCTGTGTCTCACCTCGCCTCTTCCCCAGGATAAAGACACTTCCAGTACTGGAGTAGCTGTCTCTCTGACAGGTGATGTTGTGCAGAGTGATCTGAGATGGGGTGGTGGTTGTCTGTCTGTCTGTTTGTCTGTCTGTTTGTCTGTCTGTTTGTCTGTCTGTTTGTCTGTCTGTTTGTCTGTCTGTATGTCTGTCTGTCTGTGACTCACCTCGCCTCTTCCCCAGGATAAAGACACTTCCAGTACTGGAGTAGCTGTCTCTCTGACAGGTGATGTTGTGCAGAGTGATCTGAGATGGGGTGGTGGTTGTCTGTCTGTCTGTCTGTCTGTATCTCACCTCGCCTCTTCTCCAGGATAAAGACACTTCCAGTACTGGAGTAGCTGTCTCTCTGACAGATGGTGCTGTGCAGAGTGATCTGAGATGGGTTGGTGGTTGTCTGTCTGTCTGTTTGTCTGTCTGTTTGTCTGTCTATATGTCTGTATGTATGTCAGTCTGTCTGTCTGTCTATCTGTCTGTCTGTGTCTCACCTCGCCTCTTCCCCAGGATAAAGACACTTCCAGTACTGGAGTAGCTGTCTCTCTGACAGGTGGTCTTGTGCAGAGTGATCTGAAATGGAGTGGTGGTTGTCTGTCTGTCTGTCTGTAAGTCTGTCTGTCTGTCTGTTTGTCTGTCTGTCTGTGTCTCACCTCGCCTCTTCCCCAGGATAAAGACACTTCCAGTACTGGAGTAGCTGTCTCTCTGACAGGTGGTGCTGTGCAGAGTGATCTGAGATGGGGTGGTGGTTGTTCAGCTGCTTCAGTAGGAACTGAGCCTTGTCCCCCACTCTCTGTAAAAAGGATAGTCAAAACCAAGAAACGTTAAACCAAGAAAGTTAAAGTTAATTAACACATAATATCCGTAGAAGCCCAGAAAGTCACTGATCATATTCTTGAAATATCGAATTTCAATTTCAGAACGAATCTCATTTCAGAACCAATCTCATTTATTGATGCCTGATTTGGTGTTGCCTTACATTGCACCATTTTAATTTTCGGGATTCTTGTAGATACCTGAGATATGGGCCGGGTTTTCTCCTAATTTCCTGTAGATACCTGCGATATCGGCCGGGTTTTCCCCTACTTTCCTGTAGATACCTGCGATATGGGCCGGGTTTTCTCCTACTTTCCTGTAGATACCTGCGATATGGGCCGGGTTTTCTCCTACTTTCCTGTAGATACCTGCGATATGGGCCGGGTTTTCTTGTCCTCCTTCAGGATTTTCTCCTTAGTGTCGTGGTTGTAGGAGCACTTACTGGTGATGCCCAACTCAATCACCTGTCAGAGATGATCTAACAGAGATGTCTCGACCTTTTGAGGCGCGGCGTATTTCGCCGCGCTCAGGTGCTTTCTTTGCTGCGCGTAACAGCGCGCAAAGTACTTTCAATGCAACGCGCCTTTAAAAAATTGCCAAGCGCGCCGTAATACACCGCGCCTCAAAAGATCGAGACAGCGAACAGTAACTGGTTTGTGTGGTCATAGCTTGATAGGTCAAAAGCTTGTTAAACAAGGAAACCGTAGGCTTCAGTACATACTACAAGATTTCTTCTGCACCTCCTTGAATGAATGTTGCATCGTTATGCAATGAATACACCTCTTGATGTAATAATATCGTACCTGTAGGCATTTGAGGAGACTATTCTCATCAGTGAACAGTTCGTGGTAGTTCAGACACCACACTGTGAGACAGTTATACGCCGCAGCTAGCATTGTGTGTAGTTCCTCTCTGTGCTGAATTGAGGGAGTTTTTAGGTGGGGGAGTTTGAGGGGATGGGGGGAGTTGGAGGGGATTAGGGGGAATTTGAGGGGTAAGGGGAGTTTGAGGGGATGAGGGGGAGTTTGAGGGGGATAAGGGGGAGTTTGAGGGGTTAGGGGGATTTGAGGGGATAAGACCATGGATTGCGGTGGTTTTTCTTTTGGGGGCGCTGGGGGATGCTGGCATCCTTGCCTGCAATTTTGAATTGGTTTCATCATTCTCAGTTTTTTCGGAAAAGACAAAAACTGGAGACTTTTTTCGACTTACGATGGAGTTATGAAGATCCAGCATCCTTGGTTGGGTCTGTACCATCTTCAAAAGAAAAACCTTAGCGGTGGCGTGTCAAACATCTACGTGCGCAGTTTTTTCATGCGCGGCTCACCGGCTGCTAATGATAGGCAAGGAGCTGCGCACAATAACGCCGCGCATAAAAAAGCCGTGCACATAGGAGTTCGAAACGCCCTGTTAGCTACCTGAGTCGTTGGTTTGTTGGAAAGGCACTCAATGTACTTGCAGAGGTTGCCAATCGTGGTCTGGTAACCTCTCTGGATACCTGAGGTTAATGGTTGTTTTAAAATTAAACTTGTATTTTGTGCTTTTGTGAATATCAACTCGATACGATTTTGTGACGGTCAGATTGAAAATCTGGAAAGACGAATCATAGCTATATGCCCAAAAATAAGCAGGATTCAAATTACCTTTCATTTCTAATTACACTGAAGGTTTCTAAAATTTTCAACTAACTGTAAGTTCTCGTCTCACATTACATAATTTTATCACATGTTTCCCAACAGAGAACATACACTACTAAATGATTAAATGAAACCAGATACATTCCCTCACATGACTTATCAGTATTTATCTGCAGTATTTATGAGTCGCTCAATGAACTTTAATAGGCAGGAGCATATGCCGTCACTATCATGTTCAAGAATGACGAATTGATGACACGCCAAACAACCCACCATAAGCCCACAACCTCCAAAAATTCAAATATAAACCCTGCAACATTCGGTACGTGACTTCATTTCTCTCTTTTTACATTGAGTACGCCACGATGAGTAGCTTCGTAGCGTGCTTTGTCCTTGCTGTGCTCGCAGGTTGTTGCCTGGCTGGCGATATCCCAGCCCCTACCAGTGTCAAATCGTTCTTCCAGAAGATCGATCATTTCTCGAACAGTCCCTTCAATCGGAGGTACTTTCCCCAACGGGTGTTTGAGTTTAATAAGTTCTGGAAGGCCGATGGAAGCAATGTTTATGGACCCATGTTCGTTTATACAGGTATTGTAACTGTTTTATGGCGTGTTTTACTTTTAGGTGTTTTAAAGTATGACTAAGAGGGGTGTTTTTAGGAGGCGGGGGTGTCTAAATCGGTGAGGGGAATGGGGTGTTTTAGTTTAAGAGGCTTAAAGGGTGTTTCAGAGGGGTAAGGTATTGGGGGGGGGGGAACAAAAAGTGGCAAACACATGGAAAATACGGTGTAATTTTCACAATTTTCCTTCAGGGAACGAGGGACCGATCGACAGTTTCTACTACAACACTGGCTTTATGTTCGATATCGCACCGCAGTTCGGGGCATTCATTCTCTTTATCGAACACAGGTTCGAGGATTAAGTGTCATGATAAGATATAAAACAGAGAAAGATCGGTACTCAAAAATAGAAGTTTCATCGTTAACAGAGTCACGATTCGTGAGTTAATAACTCAGTTGTTAACCGCTAAATATTGTTTCCCCGACAGAGTGACAAGGCTGACACCTTCCTATTTCTCAGGTATTACGGAGAATCCTTGCCGTTTGGTGACGACTCCTTCACATCGGAAGGCCTGCAATATCTCTCATCAATCCAAGCTACAGCCGACTTCGCTGACATCATCAAGTTCTACAAATCGGCTCTCAACATTACGGAAGTAGTGGCGTTTGGCGGCAGTTACGGTGGCATGCTGGCAGGATGGAAACGACCGGTTAACCGAATCGAAGTACTGGTTAACCGAAATGCCCGGTTAACCAGGCGTTTTTAGCCGACCAAAACCATAACCGAATATTTTGATTTCGCAATTAACCGTTTAGGGAAACGGTCGGTGAACCGAAATACCGGTTAACCGGACGTTTTTAGCAACCCGAAAACCTGACCGGACTTATCGAGAAATGGTAACCGGTCGTTTGCTCGTTTGCTTATTTTGATATTTTTCAAACTTTCCTATTTTTATTTCTCTACTGGCAGGATGGATGCGGCTTCGGTACCCCCAACTTGTGGATGTGGCGGTTGCCGCTTCGGCGCCCCTTCCCATGATGGCACGCGTAGCGAAACCCAAACAGGTTTTTTATCACTCAGATTGTGGTGAATGATCATTGAATGATCATTGAGCACCCAAACAGGTTAATGGCTCCCATATTATAGGCTGTGAGTGACGTCACAGGTTAATGTCTCCCATAGTATAGGCTCTGAGTGACGTCACAGACCAAAACCTCAATCTTATCCTTAAAATTCAATCCTAATCGGTACCATAAACATAACAAATCATAACCTTAATCCCTACCCTAAACCTAGCAAATCCTAACCCTAACCCTTATCCTAACCCTTAAAGCGATAGATGCGCTTAAACATAGTTTTCCGATTGACGTTATTTTCATAGATAATGAAGACTCTCGATTTATTTACAGGCCTTCTTCGAGATCGTGACTAACGATTATCGAGACGTAGACGAGCGGTGTCCGGAGATCGTCAGGGCAGGGTTCACACAGCTCTACCAGACGGTGAGGTCATGGTTTTCTTTTGGGGGCGCTGCAACTTTGTAACTTGTAATTTTTCATAGATTTGTGTGATAAGACAATTGCCAAAAAATGGAGACTTATTCAATTTGTGATGGAGAAAGAAAAATCTGGCATCTTATTCTTAGGTTGGGTCTGTGTCATTTTCAAAATAAAAATAAAACATTTTAGGTGAGTTTACCAGGGTATCAACACGTGGTAACTGGGACCTTCAAACTCTGCAAGCAATTCGACTTGGAGCAGTTCGAACATCTGGTCGGATGGGCGCGGAACGGATTCCTGCTCATGGCGATGGTGGATTACCCGACCCCGGCCGATTTCATGGGCAATATATCTTGTATTTTGATGGTTAGTTTCTGTAGTGCATGTGTAGGAGTGTAGTGTTGCGCGCGCAATTATTAGTATCTACATATTTATAGAGCAGTCCATTTCGAGCACAGACATATATAATGTAGTATCAATATATGAACTGCAGGTAAGCTGCCCGCGTGGCCGGTCCGAGCCTCCTGTCACCTCATGCTGGATGAAATGGAGCGCAGTGGGGATGCCATGAGGGCCCTGGCAGTGGGGGCTGGGCTGCTTTACAATGGAACGGATGGGACCAAACAGTGCTTCGATATCTACGACGAGTTCATTGAATGTGCCGATCTTACAGGTTAGAAAAGCATGAAAATTTAAGGCAGTGCCAATTTTTTGACGTGTACTTTTGTTGTATATTTGTACAAAATCTCGTACCTTGAGCACTCGCTTCCTTCACTCACCCACTGACCCCACCCTCCATCAGGATGCGGCACAGGACCTGAAGCCGTAGCCTGGGACTACCAATGCTGTACGGAGTTCCAGCTAGCTTCCCCCAGTAACAACGTAACGGACATGTTCCCTCCGCTGGAGTGGAATCCGGATATTGTGGATAAGTACTGCGCAGAGAAGTACGGTGTGACACCGGACCCGGTGGAGATTAGCTTGCAGTACTGGTCTGCGGACTTCAGGTGATTGTTTGGCGTTTTTCTCGTTTTACATGACTCAGCATTGTTGGGTTATGTCGTTATGATGGTTCGAACTTGCGCTTTGATGGTGGCCGAACCGTTTTTTTCTTCGCATAACGGCCATATAACGCAATTCATTTAACCCTTCAGACAGTGAAACCTCAATCAGAAAAACTCAAGCTAAATTTCACCCAAAACTAACCACACTTTCCCCCTCAGGGCGGCTAGCAACATCATCTTCTCCAACGGCCTCCTAGATCCTTGGCACGCTGGAGGTGTCCTGGAAGATGTTAACCCCACGGTCAAAGCCATAACCATCGCTGAGGGAGCCCACCATTTGGATATGAGGGGCTCTGATCCCAGCGACCCGGAGAGTGTTATAGTGGCGAGGAAGCAAGAGGTAGAGTTGATTGGGGAGTGGTTGAGGAATGCAAGGAGGGAAAAGAGGGCAAATCGTGGATACAAGGTGGAGTTTTAGTTTTATTTAGTGGGAACTTTAAAATCTGTGGAGATTTCGTGATTTATGGTTTATTTTGTTTTTGAATTGTCAGTTTAAATATTTGTGTTCGTATGATAAAAAGTGGCTCCTCAATTGGTGAATGGTGTCAATGAATATTTAATTCAATTACGCCTCTGAGCATAACTTTCTTTTTGAACGTTGTCTGTATAAGGGGAATTTGTGAGGAGTGAGGGGATGTAGTGAGGGGGAAATAGTGAGGGGTGAGGGGAAGTAGTGAGGAGTGAGGGTAAGTAGTGAAGAGTGAGGGGAAGTAGTGAGGAGTGAGGGGAAGTAGTGAGGAGTGAGGGGAAGTAGTGAGAGAGGGGAAGAAGTGAGGGGAAGTAGTGAGAGAGGGGAAGAAGTGAATTGGAGTATAAAAAGGTAGTAGTGGGGAGGTAGGTGGTCGTGAGTTGAGGCGGGAAACAAGGGGAGGGTGCTGAGGAACATGAACAAACTAAAATCCGCGTACGCGCCCAAATACGATCAAGGGCTGCTAGCTGTGCGCGCGCGCGGTTAATTCAAAACACTGCGCCGACCTCGGCGTACGTTTGCATTGCGCGTTCCATACACGGTGATGAATTTTGCCAATTGAGCCCAATCTGTCGTAACTACCGCTAATTCAAGACAGCTTTAGGTTGCGTCACAAACATAGTGTCACAAACATTTACAGCCACATAACTGCCACTGGTCCTGTAACAGGCGATAAAGAAAGTGCCTAATTCGAAGAATCATGGTTGAGATCTGATCAATGCGCAGTGTGTATCTAATGACCTTGATTAATTGATAAAGATTCGTCCACAATTCGTGTTGGTCAAAGAGCAGAACTGTCAGACCATAGCATCATAACAGGAAGGCGATAAAACAATAAATTGGCAAGATGCCAATGGCATTGTAATAGATTATCAGAATTTAAAAACTTCAAATACCAAAATCAATTTTCTTTTCACTTTTTCTTTACTGAGAGCTCTATTGATGCAAGCCAAGAGGCAACGAAGCTTCAATTCACTGATAAGTGAAATATTAGAAGAAAATAGGAAATTCCTGAAATTCTTTCTCTCCACTTGCTACAAACATTTCATATGGAATGTGGAATGCACGCAAATCAGTATTCGTCATAGGTCATTGAATACAAATGGTGTCAACGTCATAGAGGATGGAATGTGGCGCGAGCAATCGTCATACGTCATTAGCTACGAATGGTGTCAACGTCATATAGCTGGAATGTGGAATGCGTACGAATCAAAATACGTCATACGTCATAGCATACGAATGGTGTCAACGTCATATGGTTGGAATGTCGAATGCGCGCATACGTCATGTTTGATTGGGTGTCAACGAACACATATATAAAGCCCCCCACTGCGGGTGGAGTCATTATTCATTTCATTTGTTGACCACTCCTACTCCTACTACGCCTTCCTTGACGAGTGATGACCAGTCCCTCCTACTCCTACCACGCCTTCCTTGACGAGTGATGACCAGCCCCTCTGATCCTACTTCTATCACGCCTTTTTGACGAGCGATGACCAGCACCTCCCACTACGCCTTCCTTGACGAGTGATGACCAGCCCCTCCTTCTCCTACCACGCCTTCCATGACGAGCGATGACCAGCCCCTCCTACTCCCACTACGCCTTCCTTGACGAATGATGACCAATCTCTCCTACTCCTACTCCAACCACGCCTTCCTTAACAAGCGACGACCAGCCCTTCTACTCCTACCACGCCTTCCTTGACGAGTGATGACCAGCCCTTTTACTCCTACCACGCCTTCCTTGACGAGTGATGACCAGCCCCTTCAACTCCTTCCACACCTTCCTTGACGAGGGATGACCAGCCCCTCCTACTCCTACCACGCCTTCCTTGACGAGTGATGACCAGCCCCTTCTACTCCTTCCACACCTTCCTTGACGAGTGATGACCAGCCCCTCCTACTCCTACCACGCCTTCCTTGACGAGTGATGACCTGCCCCTTCGATCCTACACCTACCACGCCTTCCTTGACGAGCGATGACCAGCATCTTCTACTCATACCACGCCCTCCTTGTCGAAAAATGACCTGCCCCTCCTACTCCAACCACGCCTTCCTTGACGAGAGATGACCAGCCCCTCCCACTCCTACCACGCCTTCCTTGACGAGTGATGACCAGCACCTTCTTTGACGAGTGATGACCTGCCCCTTCGATCCTACTCCTACCACGCCTTCTTTGACGAGTGATGACCAGCCCCTTCTTCTCCGACCACGCCTTCCTTGACGAGTGATGACAAGCCCCTCTTACTCCAACCACGCAATCCTTGACGAGTAATGACCTTCAGGCTATCAATCATCTGTGATGCTGTATATCTAACGGGTCTGTTAGAAGGACTTACAAACTCCTCTGTCCCATGAGTTAGATATACTATGAAATGAATCACTTTGATAGCTTGAAGATCATTTCTCGACAAGGAAGACGTGGTCGGAGAAGGAGAGACTGTTCATCAATTTGAATCATCTGTGATGCTGTAAATCTAACGGGTCTGTTAGAAGGACTTACAAACTCCTCTGTCCCATGAGTTAGATAACAGCATAACAGCAATGAATCACTTTTATAGCCTGAAGATCATCACTCGTCAAGGAACGCGTGTTAGGAGTAGGAGAGGTTGGTCATGACTCGTCAAGGAAGGTGTGGTGGGAGTAGGAGGAGCCGATAAGTGTACAGTAATTAAAATTTAAAAAAAACTATGAAATGGAGAATCTTCGACTTCCTCCTATTCCTACCACGCCTTCCTTGATGAGTGATGATCTTCAGGCTATCAATTTGAATCATCTGTGATGCTGTATATCTAACGGGTCTGTTAGAAGGACTTAACCAACTCCTCTGTCCCATGAGTTAGATATACAGTAACAGCATAACAGCAATGTGGTGGGAGTAGGAGGAGCCGACAAGTGTACAGTAATTAAAATAAAAAAACTATGAAATGGAGAAAATCTTCGACTTCCTCCTATTCTACCACGCCTTCCTTGATGAGTGATGATCTTCAGGCTATCAATTTGAATCATCTGTGATGCTGTATAAGTGTATATCTAAACATCTAACGGGTCTGTTAGAAGGACTTAACCAACTCCTCCGTCCCATGAGTTAGATATACACTATACAGTAACAGCATTACAGCAATGGATGCTGTGAAATGAATCACGTTCATAGCCTGAAGATAATCACTCGTCAAGGAACGCGTGGTAGAGTAAAAATCAAGCTCACTCACGCTTTGAGTACATGAAGATGTTAGCCAAGCCACAGAGCGTTCCAAAGGGAACGTACCAAAACTTGATGTCTTGTTCACTAGTCTTTTCCAGAATATCACAGATCAGATCGATTAGACGCATCCAAAGTTGCTGGACTGAAAATAAGAATGGAAACAATGCTATTTGATCAAGTTGACGAATTCTGATGAGGCAACATGTCAATTTCTACCAGCCTCAATTATGGGTCAAAACGTTTTCACGAGGAAACCTCCATGATGTATGCTTGTGCCCCATTATAACGATAAAACTGCATGCAGGCATAAACCTCGTTTGAAAGATACGTACCTTAGTATCTAACGCGTACGTATGATGACTATAGTTGGGGTGTCATTGGGGTCTAATTAGGGCCTAAATTGAGTTCTTATTGGGGTCTAATTTAGGTCTAATTGGGGTCTAAATTGAGGTGTAATTGAGGTCTTATTGATTCTAGTTAGTTCTAGAAACTAACGTGTGATATCGCCGACATCATCACTGATACTCTGAGCACTGTTAGCCTTGTTATCCAACGTACAGGACCCGTCTGCACTGTCTCTGTTGTATTTGGTAACGGGGGCCGGCGAGGTCTGGTTGGAATACTCTTCATCTGTAGGGAGATGGTTTTAGAACGTGAAAAGAAAGAAGAAAGAGGGGGAAAAGTGAAGGGAAAAGAGAGGAGGAAAACTGGAAGGGGTGAAATGAAGATGGTGTAAATCAGTGATATCTCTGTTGAAATACGTAATTTGCAACGGGAGCTAGCAAGCTCTGGTTAATAAAGTACTTCTAATCTTTTATAGTATGAATAACGAGGGCTGAAAGAAATTAAAAAGAGAAATGGCAGGTTGAACTTACCAAGGCTAATATAGGATAACAAATGAAACCTTATCCAGTCTGAGCAAATGACAGACCCTTCAACACTTGGGATTTGTTGTCCCACGGCTCGGTCGTGACGACTCTCAAAGTGAAAGATTTGGTGTAAACTCTTACCTAAACAGCCTGCCCACAAGCAATAATAAGCAATAATACAGACCCTTCATAACTTGGGATTTGTTGTCCAGGTCATCCTCTTGCAACTGAGTTTCCTCGTTGGGATGGAAAGAGTTGGTGTTTTTTGATAAATGATGATCAGTGATAAGTAATAATAAGCAATAATAACAAATAATCAGCAACTGATATAATTTCGTTGGGATGGAATCACTTTATCACTTTGTATTTGTTATTTTGTAAGAGAGTAAGATGTATTTATATTAAATAAGCAATCTTAATAATGCTGTGTAATCGAGTGTTGGTTGTGTTGTTGACGACTATGTACAATCGAGCTGTGCAACCACCCTGAATCCGTCTCGGTGGCATCTCCAAAGCACACAAAGTGGAAGGCATTGATTTGCTACACAATGTAGAACTGGTGAGACACTATCTGGTGAGGTACAGGAATATCGTTCCCACCCACGGTCCCCATGCGCAGAGGAGTGCCTGCCCCGTGCCCTCGGGACAGATTATCCGACACTGGGCGATCTCTCGAGGATCCATCCCTCTTTTAGTAGTAGGTGACACTTGAAGACGAAAAGATACGGCACAGTTTCAGCCAAAAAATCCGTATCGTATTTTTTTCTGTATGTGAAAATATATTAGGTGCATATCTGTTAGGGGAGGGGGAGTTGGTCGATCGATCATGTTTTTGTAAATGAACTACTTTTAATAGAAAATCTTTTAAGCTAGTAGGGAAACAACTAAATATTGCTCATTCAAACACGATTCAAGTCAACAGGGAGCATTAAAACACATCCCTATGTGAAAAATATCAACCAATTCCATTCGATCGACCGATGAACGTTACGGGCGCCTTAAACAACCTTGTGTTGAATAGGTGAAGACTCACAAACACAAACTTGAGGGCGTCGAGGAGAATCTCCACGCTCTTAGACCACAGCTCCCCCATGGTACGGAGCTGGACTCTGCTGGATCCGTTGTACAGCTTACTGTCTCCTGGGAAGATATAGAACCCTCTGACGTTTTCATGCGGGTCTATAATATATAGACACTTGCCTGATCGGGTCCATATTGGTTTAGACCCTCGCCCTACGGGCTCGAGCCAAAACCGGATACATCCCTCGGGCTAACGCCCGAGGGATGTATCCGATAGGCGCGTGTCTATGTATTTTATAGATAATTTGAAGCCATCTTGAAGTACTTAATAGAGTGAGTTAAAACTTTTCTAAGTGTCTCCTGGGCAGGAAAATGGATACTCGAATAATTTGTTATGAAGTTCTTAAAATTGTTACATTCGTCATTCTTGTCCCCATTCCCGAATCTGATAAATATCTACCATAAATTTAATGAAATTTGAGTTAAATGTCCATTCTTCATCATCTACCTTTCGGCCCTGCAACATTCAAGCATCACCCTTGACCCTATATGCTAAAGAACTATCAAAAACTAAGATACCGATCTCTATCGAAGTATCAATAATTGCTGCCATTTAATCCCACCACAGAGCAAATGTATTGATAATTGATCGATGAATCAAGAATCTCATTCTTTTTGAGTATGAATCTCCATTAAAAACTTATCTTGTCAACCCTGATATCCAAAAAGTAGTCTTGAGATTAAACTCTTTTATCATTCGAAGAGTAAGTGAAAGGTAGTAAAAGAGCCATTTAGAAAAACACTGATCTGATAAGATTAGATTAGATAATATCATGCAACTCAAAAGTTATATAACAGCTAGATCTGAAAACTGAACGTATTATTTCAAGCAAATCCGTTCAAGGAACAGACAAAATTTCTAACAGAGATTATTCTCAAACTTTTTCTTCGTCTACAAATCCTAAGATTACCAACTCAGTACTTCAATAGATCAACCTTGTCAACCTTAGTCCTTGGCCTTATCAGACCGCTGAAGTCTATGCCTTTGCGATTGGTTCCATTAAGATACCCTCACCCTGGGGCCCGATGTTCTCTTCAAGAATCTGATCTTCTGAAGCTCCATTTCCAGTCTTTTGACACCATGTTACCCTACAGATCAGAGCAAATACTATTATCAGCAGTAGGGCTAGGAAAATTGGAACCATGATTGACTGACTTTGGTCAAGAGTTTCCATCTTTGGTAAGGCTAAACAAGGTTTAGGACGAACATTCTTGGAGCATTTGGCCGTTTGGACTGCTGTATGGTTGAGATTTTGGACCCCAAATCCTTGGTTACACTGGATAGTGACAATACTTCCCGGTAAAAAGAACGGTACCTGGTCTTTGTTCAGGATGTTGCTGTTTTTAACAGTAAGTTCCTTGACTGAACACTGATCTGACCGGGTAGGAATAACAAAAGAAACAGGGGTTAGACTTGCATCAGGTCTTGAAGTATCTCTACTGGTAAAGAGATACATGGAGTATCTGGGGCTCAGTGAAGTGTAGGCCTCTATCTTGTATTCACAGCTGGATTCATCAGCTCCAAAGTCCCTTGTGATAAAAACTCGGCGATCCGATGCCTCTTCTTCTTCTATCGCGAAAATATCTACAAAATCGTCATCAATTTTCCAGTCCAATACCAAAGTTGAATTTTTCTTTGATATTTTGAATTTGTTCATGCTATGCTGTCTATCATTCATTTCGGTTATCGTCCATAAATCTGCACCTTTGCACTTTTTCCAAATAAGTTGACGTTCACTAGTCCTGTTCATGCTATCTTCTTCAACTGCCAGACATCTTATTATTCCAGGGATACCAATACCCGTATTCATGATGTAAACCCCGCTTTTACTCATTTCCATAACTTTATCCAAGTCCCACAAGCACTGGGTGCACTCTAGATTTACCGAAACAACATCAAATCGAATGTTTTCCTCGTATTGCAGTCGATCATCCCGAGCCAGCAGACACAATCGAGTGATCAGATTAAACATAACTACCGAACAACTATCAGAATACTGGGTCAGTTTACAATACATCCAGCAATCTTCCAAACTTCCTGCCCTAAAAGTGTCTATGTAAGACTCCCTCGGTATTTTTTCTAGAGCTCTGTGTTCTATGCAAGACCGGTTGAAATTCTTCACAGACCATTTCAAATTTTCCGGAGTGTTTTCTGATTCAGACCTTGGTTTGAACGATTCTGTAAGATTTGCACTTCCACCAAGACAAAATTTCTCGCTGAAAAGAGCACAAAATAAAACAGAAAGCAGCAGCATGATACTGAAATGTGAATTTTTGTCGCATTCACGGGGTAAAATGTTATTAACATGTTAATATAACTCATTGAAGTCTCTAAAACTCTCCATGATGCGGTCCTTATGTGACAATAGATACTAATTTCAGATGCATTGTTGAACAACACGCGTAAATAAGAAGTTGGTGCTTGATGTCGTCGCAATTTCTTGGCATAATTTTCACAGTATTGAATAAAATAAAATATTGTACTTTTGTTCTCTTATTTTGAAGAATGGTTATAATTATCCTTTTACCAAACTTCCCCTCTCTTTCACTTTGGTTTTGAAATCAGATTTTTCCTCTCCCCAACACCATTTTTAATATGAAATTCAAAATACATGACCTGGTTAGTCCTTGGCCTTATTATCAGACCGCTGAAATCTATGCCTTAGCGATTGGTTCCATTAAGATACCCTCACCCTGGGGCCCGATGTTCTCTTCAAGAATCTGATCTTCTGAAGCTCCATTTCCAGTCTTTTGACACCATGTTACCCTACAGATCAGAGCAAACACTATTATCAGCAGTAAGGCTAGGAAAATTGGAACCATGATTGATTGACTTTGGTCAAGAGTTTCCATCTTTGGTAAGGCTAAACAAGGTTTAGGACGAACATTCTTGGAGCATTTGACCGTTTGCACTGCTGTATGGTTGAGATTTTGAACCCCAAATCCTTGGTTGCACTGAATAGTGACAATGTTTCCTGGCAAAATGAACGGTACCTGGTCTTGGTTCAGGATTTTGCTGTTTTTAACAGCAAGTTCCTTGACTGAACACGGATCTGATCGGGTTGGAATAACAAATGAAACAGGGGTTAGACTTGCATCAGGTCTTGAAGTATCTCTACTGGTAAAGAGATACATGGAGTATCTGGGGCTCAGTGAAGTGTAGGCCTCTATCTTGTATTCACAGCTGGATTCACCAGCTCCAAAGTTCCTTGTGATAAAAACTCGGCGATCCGATGCCTCTTCTTCTTCTATCGCGAAAATATCTACAAAATCGTCATCAATTTTCCAGTCCAATATCAAGGTTGAATTGATCTTTGATATTTTGAATTTGTTCATGCTATGCTGTCTATCATTCATTTCGGTTATCGTCCATAAATCTGCACCTTTGCACTTTGTCCAAATAAGTTTACGTTCACTAGTCCTGTTCATGCTATCATCTTCAACTGCCAGACATCTTATTATTCCAGGTATCCCAATACCCGCATTCATGATGTAAACCCCGCTTTTACTCATTTCCATAACTGTATCTAAGTCCCCCAAACACTGGGTACACTCTAGATTAACCGAAACAACATCAAATCGAATGTTTCCCTCGTATTGCAGTCGATCATCCCGAGCCAGCAGACACATTCGAGTGATCAGGTTAAACACAACAACTGAACAGCTATCAGAGTACTGGGTCAGCTTGCAATACCTCCAACAATCTTCCAAACTTCCTGTTCTGAAGGTGTCTATGTAAGACTCCCTCGGTATTCTCTTCAGAGCTCTGTGTTCTATGCAAGACCGATTGAAATTCTTCACAGACCATTTCAAATTTTCCGGAGTGTTTTCTGATTCAGACCTTGGTTTGAACGATTCTGTAAGATTTGCACTTCCACCAAGACAAAATTTCTCGCTGAAAAGAGCACAAAATAAAACAGAAAGCAGCAGCATGATACTGAAATGTGAATTTTTGTCGCATTCACGGGGTAAAATGTTATTAACTTGTTAATATAACTCATTAAAGTCTCTAAAACTCTCAAAGATGTGGTCCTTATGTGACATCAGAAACTAATTTCAGCTGCATTGTTGAACAAATGAACATTACGTGGAAATAAGAAGTTGGTACTTGATTTCGTCGAAATTTCTTGGCATAATTTTGTCATTGAGACCTTATTTCAAGATAATCATAACATGCTGAGAATTTGCTCATGAGACAGTGCTTTACAATAGTTATAGTCTTGTAAACCGGTGTCAAGGGTCTTATTCCACGTCTTCTGATATGGAGTGGTGTCAGACCGGACAGACGCCACACAAACATAATTACATAGATAAACATATATATTGAAGAATTATATATAGTGAGATTATTCTTTCACCAAACTCCCCCTCTCTTTTACTTTGGTATTGAAATCAGATTTTTCCCCTCCCCCAACGCCATTTTTACCACCAAAGTCCAAATAAATGACCTGGTTAGTCCTTGGCCTTTTCAGACCGTTGAAATCTATGCCTTTGCGATTGGTTCCATTAAGATACCCTCACCTTGGGGTCCAATGTTCTCTTCAAGAATCTGATCTTCTGAAGCTCCATTTCCAGTCTTTTGACACCATGTTACCCTACAGATCAGAGCAAACACTATTATCAGCAGTAAGGCTAGGAAAATTGGAACCATGATTGATTGACTTTGGTCAAGAGTTTCCATCTTTGGTAAGGCTAAACAAGGTTTAGGACGAACATTCTTGGAGCATTTGACCGTTTGGACTGCTGTATGGTTGAGATTTTGGACCCCAAATCCTTGGTTACACTGGATAGTGACGATGCTTCCCGGTAAAAAGAACGGTACCTGGTCTTGGTTCAGGATTTTGCTGTTTTTAACAGTAAGTTTCTTAACTGAACACTGATCTGACCGGGTTGGAATAACAAATGAAACAGGGGTTAGACTTGCATCAGGTCTTGAAGTATCTCTACTGGTAAAGAGATACATGGAGTATCTGGGGCTCAGTGAAGTGTAGGCTTCTATCTTGTATTCACAGCTGGATTCACCAGCTCCAAAGTTCCTTGTGATAAAAACCTGGCGATCCGATGCCTCTTCTTCTTCTATCGCGAAAATATCTACAAAATCGTCATCAATTTTCCAGTCCAATATCAAGGTTGAATTGATCTTTGATATTTTGAATTTGTTCATGCTATGCTGTCTATCATTCATTTCGGTTATCGTCCATAAATCTGCACCTTTGCACTTTGTCCAAATAAGTTTACGTTCACTAGTCCTGTTCATGCTATCATCTTCAACTGCCAGACATCTTATTATTCCAGGTATCCCAATACCCGCATTCATGATGTAAACCCCGCTTTTACTCATTTCCATAACTGTATCTAAGTCCCCCAAACACTGGGTACACTCTAGATTAACCGAAACAACATCAAATCGAATGTTTCCCTCGTATTGCAGTCGATCATCCCGAGCCAGCAGACACATTCGAGTGATCAGGTTAAACACAACAACTGAACAGCTATCAGAGTACTGGGTCAGCTTGCAATACCTCCAACAATCTTCCAAACTTCCTGTTCTGAAGGTGTCTATGTAAGACTCCCTCGGTATTCTCTTCAGAGCTCTGTGTTCTATGCAAGACCGATTGAAATTCTTCACAGACCATTTCAAATTTTCCGGAGTGTTTTCTGATTTAGACCTTGGTTTAAACGATTCTGTAAGATTTGCACTTCCACCAAGACGAAATCTCTCGCTGAAAAGAGCACAAAATAAAACAGAAAGCAGCAGCATGATACTGAAATGTGAATTTTTGTCGCATTCACGGGGTAAAATGTTATTAACATGTTAATATAACTCATTGAAGTCTCTAAAACTCTCCATGATGCGGTCCTTATGTGACAATAGATACTAATTTCAGATGCATTGTTGAACAACACGCGTAAATAAGAAGTTGGTGCTTGATGTCGTCGCAATTTCTTGGCATAATTTTCACAGTATTGAATAAAATAAAATATTGTACTTTTGTTCTCTTATTTTGAAGAATAGTTATAATTATCCTTTCACCAAACTTCCCCTCTCTTTTACTTTGGTTTTGAAATCAGATTTTTCCTTCCCCCAACACCATTTTTAATATAAAATTCAAAATACATGACCTGGTTAGTCCTTGGCCTTATCAGACCGCTGAAATCTATGCCTTTGCGATTGGTTCCATTAAGATACCCTCACCCTGGGGCCCGATGTTCTCTTCAAGAATCTGATCTTCTAAAGCTCCATTTCCAGTCTTTTGACACCCTGTAACCTTACAGATCAGAACAATCACAATGATCAGCAATAGGGCTAGAAAAATTGGAACCATGATTGACTGACTGTGATCGAGAGTTTCCATCTTTGGTAAGGCTAAACAAGGTTTAGGACGAACATTCTTGGAGCATTTGACCGTTTGGACTGCTGTATGGTTGAGATTTTGGACCCCAAATCCTTGGTTACACTGGATAGTGACGATGCTTCCCGGTAAAAAGAACGGTACCTGGTCTTGGTTCAGGATTTTGCTGTTTTTAACAGTAAGTTTCTTAACTGAACACTGATCTGACCGGGTTGGAATAACAAATGAAACAGGGGTTAGACTTGCATCAGGTCTTGAAGTATCTCTACTGGTAAAGAGATACATGGAGTATCTGGGGCTCAGTGAAGTGTAGGCTTCTATCTTGTATTCACAGCTGGATTCACCAGCTCCAAAGTTCCTTGTGATAAAAACCTGGCGATCCGATGCCTCTTCTTCTTCTATCGCGAAAATATCTACAAAATCGTCATCAATTTTCCAGTTCAATACCAAAGTTGAATTTTTCTTTGATATTTTGAATTTGTTCATGCTATGCTGTCCATCATTACCTTTTGTTATCGTCCATAAATCTGCACCTTTGCACTTTTTCCAAATAAGTTGACGTTCACTAGTCCTGTTCATGCTATCTTCTTCAACTGCCAGACATCTTATTATTCCAGGGATACCAATACCCGTATTCATGATGTAAACCCCACTTTTACTCATTTCCATAACTTTATCTAAGTCCCAAAAACACTGGGTACACTCTAGATTCACCGAAACAACATCAAATCGAATGTTTTCCTCGTATTGCAGTCGATCATCCCGAGCCAGCAGACACATTCGAGTTATCAGGTTAAACACAATAACTGAACAGCTATCAGAGTACTGGGTCAGCTTGCAATACCTCCAACAATCTTCCAAACTTCCTGTTCTGAAGGTGTCTATGTAAGACTCCCTCGGTATTCTCTTCAGAGCTCTGTGTTCTATGCAAGACCGATTGAAATTCTTCACAGACCATTTCAAATTTTCCGGAGTGTTTTCTGATTTAGACCTTGGTTTAAACGATTCTGTAAGATTTGCACTTCCACCAAGACAAAATCTCTCGCTGAAAAGAGCACAAAATAAAACAGAAAGCAGCAGCATGATACTGAAATGTGAATTTTTGTCGCATTCACGGGGTAAAATGTTATTAACTTGTTAATATAACTCATTAAAGTCTCTAAAACTCTCAAAGATGTGGTCCTTATGTGACATCAGAAACTAATTTCAGCTGCATTGTTGAACAAATGAACAACACGTGGAAATAAGAAGTTGGTGCTTGATGTCGTCGCAATTTCTTGGCATGATTTTCACAGTATTGAACATAAAACTAAAATATTTTACTTTTGTTCACTTATTCTGAAAGTCTGAAGAATTGTTATAATTATCCTTTTACCAAACTCCCCATCCCTTCTACTTTGGTATTGAAATCATTTTTTCCCTCCCCCAATGCCATTTTTACCATTAAAGTCAAAATACATGACCTTGGCCTTATTATCAGACCTCTGAAATCTATGCCTTTGCGATTGGTTCCATTAAGATACCCTCACCCTGGGGCCCAATGTTATCTTCAAGAATCTGATCTTCTAAAGCTCCATTTCCAGTCTTTTGACAACCTGTAACCCTACAGATCAGAACTATCACTATTATCAGCAATAGGGCTAGAAAAATTGGAACCATGATTGACTGACTGTGATCGAGAGTTTCCATCTTTGGTAAGGCTAAACAAGGTTTAGGACGAACATTCTTGGAGCATTTGACCGTTTGGACTGCTGTATGGTTGAGATTTTGGACCCCAAATCCTTGGTTACACTGGATAGTGACGATGCTTCCCGGTAAAAAGAACGGTACCTGGTCTTGGTTCAGGATTTTGCTGTTTTTAACAGAAATTCGCCCAAAGGAACACTGATTCGATTCAGTACTAGGAAGAACAAACATAATGGAACTTAAAGTAGCCACGTGTTTTGAGGTTGATGACGCGCTTGTATAGAGGAACGATGAGTACTTGAAATCTGGAGAAGTGAAGGCCTCTACTCTGTAAATACAGATCATTCCAACAACATGGTTGCTCTTTCCAATGAATACCCGACCTTTCGAAGCGACCCTTTCGTCTGTCGCGAAGATCACCACGAAAGGGTCTTGAATTTTCCAGTCCAACACCAAGGTTGAATTTATCTTTGATATTTTGAATTTGTTCATGCTATGCTGTCCATCATTAATTTCGGTTATCGTCCATAAATCTGCACTCTTGCACTTTTTCCAAATAAGTTTACGTTCATTTGTTGTGTTGTTGCTTTTATCTTCAACTGCCAGACATCTTATTATTCCAGGGATCCCAACATCCGTATCCATGATGTAAACCCCGCTTTTACTCATTTCCATAACTTTATCTAAGTCCCACAAGCACTGGGTGCACTCTAGATTTACCGAAACAACATCAAATCGAATGTTTTCCTCGTATTGCAGTCGATCATCCCGAGCCAGCAGACACATTCGAGTGATCAGGTTAAACACAATAACTGAACAGCTATCAGAGTACTGGGTCAGCTTGCAATACCTCCAACAATCTTCCAAACTTCCTGTTCTAAAATTTTCTATGTAAGACTCTCTCGGTATTCTTTCTAGAGCTCTATGTTCTATGCAAGACCGATTGAAATTTTCAGGAGTTGTTTCTGATTTAGACACTGGTTTGAAGGATTCTGTAGGATTTGCACTTCCACCAAGACAAAATTTCTCGGTGAACAGGGCACAAAATAGCACAAAAAGCAGCGTCATCTTATGGAAATGCTGAAATGTGAAATTTTGTCACGGCTACGGACTAAAAGTTTATTTAAATATTATGTTAACATAACTCATTAAAATCTTTAAAATTCTCAATGATGCTTCCCTTTATGACATCAGATAATAATTTAAGTTGTATTATTGAACATCACGTTTAAATTAGAAGTTGATGCTTGAAGTCTTAGTATGGATTTGAGATTTCTTGGAATCATTCTAACAGAATTAGAAATATAATAATAATGAAATAGGGTCACAATACTATATTAAACCACTGTTTATAATATAATCTTGACAGTTATGTTTTTGTGGCACACCTGAGTGTGATAGAAGTTTTGCCACCATATAATTATTATATTTTTGGTACGTACCCTTAGTAAAGGTTTACCTACCGAATTCCAAGCCGAGTCTCCCTGCACAGGAGACAGCAAACTATACATTGTTACTGATTATAACACTCGACGAATTTTAGTTGTTACGTTTAACATCGGTCTAAGGAAACTTTAATAAAAAGAACAGTACCTCCCAGATCCTCAAGTGAGATGGTTGGATAACGGAGGGGAAGACAGATGATTGAAAGTAGGATCTCAATCGCTCCCCGTCTCAGTTCCTTGGACTCGTACCTGTAACAGCAGACGATTAATAAGGCGGTTTAGCCCGCCTTTAGGCAATAAAATCACAAAATTATTTGTTATTTTACCGCCTTTCTGGAAATGTTAACATCTACATGTATCATGATGATAATATAAGGTGTATCATGGTATG